>SNQJ01S0044690.1:6417-34760 GCA_010110895.2 Picea sitchensis | reverse complement strand
ATGGATTCTAGACATATAGCTATCTCCAATGTCTTGTCCTAAGATGTAATCATCTACTATGTAAGGTGGATGTAGATGTGGGGAAATAATCCAACAATAAACCATTCCTATGTTACACATCTTGTATTCAAAAAGTTAACTTGACTAGCAAGTTCTTGAACCTTTGATCATAGTCCCATATAAATTATCTTACCTCTAGCTTGATATCCTTGAGCTATGATATATACTATTGTTCTGACTTGGGTTCTAAAACTCTTTGATTAGGTCCCTTCTTATCTCATCTAAAGCAATTTCTCGATTTGTAGAGATACTAGCTTTATATTTCATGTACCATTAGAGGGTGCAGTCTCTGAATGTAGCCTCCAACTGTACAATTTTCACTACTTCATATGTGATTTTATTCACCTTCCATATATAGATTCACATATGAAACAATGTTATTTTTCATCACCCTTCCCAGTTTCATAGAACATAGGAACTTTGAGTGTGGGATAACTTGATGTTCCTGCCATCAAGAAATTCAAACTATTTACCATTGTACTTCTTTCATTTGATGCTTATCCTTCTATTATCTATTGTATTATAGTCCCGACCTCTATTTCTACTAAAATGTATCCTTCATTAACTAAAGTATCACTTTCATCTTCATCCATGTCTTTATCATTTATATTAACCATTGGAATCCAACACCAACTAATTCGACTCTACAATCATCTCTTTCAGTATGGGCTAGGGACATCGCCTTCAACTCACTCCACCCATGTAGTAGCCTTTTCTCCTCTATGCACACCTTTAGCATAGTCTTTGCATCAATGCACTATTCTGGCACTTCTTCCTTTGTCTTTTCCTTACCTTGCTTCTACTTCCTACCATGTTTTATCTTCTATCAAATCAAACTAGATTTTCCAAATTATCTCTCATATTACATTTCTTCTATCATATCTTTATAGTCTTTCCTTATTCTATGTCTTTGGATCCCTTTCCCTTTCTATACTCTTACCTCATCACCCTTCTTTATTCCTCTACTCCCCAATGCAAGGGAATTACACTACCATGGTGTTAGTTCTCCTGTAAATCAATCTGTTTTCAGTAAACAATATCTCAATCCATAGTGGTATTTCCTCCAACAATATATCTCTCATTTTGGCATCGAATTCTCATTCAACAACACTAAATAAAGTGTGATATTCGACATAAAATTCCACAATTTATTGCTCTTTAACTTTTCCAAAACATAAATTAATTGCTTGAGTCCACTTATCATCCTTGATTTTCAATCCATTGATTGTCGCTTAATCCCACACTAGTGGTTCTTGAAAATTCCTTAGGGTATTAATTTCTTCCTGCCTCTTTATCCATTCAGACACCAAAACTTGAAATTGAATAAAAAATATATTTTTCTTTCTAGAGAAATGATACATGTCTTTCCATGCTTCAGGGTTTATGTGCAACAAGTTTTGGATCATTCTATGTGAACTTGATTTCTCTTTCAATCATCTAGTCTTCTATCTCTTGTCACAACATTCTCCATGACATATCCATGATTTCCTTAATAACTTTTTCTTGTCCTGACATGAGAACCAATTGTCAATGATAATTTTAGACATTGGATTCTAAACTTAGGCCAACAATGAAGTTCATTAGTATCGATGGCATATTGAATATTGTAACAAGGATAAGATTTCATACAAAACACTAATGGACAATGCAGGAACAAATTTAAATGATAAAAATACAAAATATGTAAATGTGACACAATCATAATACATTCATTAGAAATTCATATCAACACACACATAATAAAAAAATTAAGGGCGACCAATCACATTATGTTTTCTATTTATTTCATAAGATAGGTCCAAACAAACTCTTTATAACCCCATAAAATAGTCAAGGGATTTGAACCTTGATATTTCCTTCTTTAATACAATCTTTGTCACCAAAAAATCAATATGAGATCCAAATAACCAACTATTTAACCCTCAGCCTATCATCTACATTCCTTTAGACACTCTAGATTAGTTAGAAACAATTACAAAATAATCATAATTTCTCGCAGTACGATCTTCTAACTCATGGATAAATAGATGTGCTAATTCTAATTACATTAATGGTATTCAGTGTATAGATTCAAAATAGTGCATGTAGTGCAAAATTAGGCATTCAGAATAAACTCCATAGAGTAAAACTAGGCATGCAAAGAGTAGTTGTGCATAGGGTCTTCAAAACTACAAAATATGGCACTAACACTTAGTTGTCTTTTGAATTTGATATGAAAGATGTTGGTGTTGCAAACTTTATTTTGGGCATGCAAATTAAAGGAAGTCTAGAAAATAGGAGACTTTGGTTGAATATGAAGAAATACATTGAAACAATATTACAAAGGTTTAATATGTAGGAATGTAAACCAGTCAAGGTTCTTATTCATGTAGGTGTAAATTTAACTGCAAATTAGTGCCCTAAGACACAAGAAGAAGTAGAGAAAATTTCCCATGTTACCTATGAAAGTGTTGTTGGAAGTTTGATGTATGATATGGTCTATATTAGACTAGACATTGTCCATGCAATGAGAATTTTGAGTGGGTATATGTCAAAATTGGGGAAGGAACATTGGACAACTACAAAGAGGGTCTTCATATATCTATGTGGAACTTTAGATTATGCAATATTCTACCAAGGAAGACCTGGACCTCACAAAGATATGGATATGCAAGGTATGTCTTTCACCTATTTGGTGGAGCAATCAATTGGATGCGCAAGAGCCATGTTATAGTTGCAATGTCAACTACATAAATTCAGTACATTGTAGCCACTTATAGAAGTAAGGAAGTTGTATAGTTGCAAAGATTGTGTTCATGTATAAGTTTTGTGAACAAAAAAAAACGAGGATAGGTTGTGCAACTCAAGTGTAATCTTCTTAGCAAAGAATCATGCTTATCATTCTAATACAAAGCATATTGATGTGCAATGCCATTTTGTTAGAGACATGGTTGAACACAATAAAGTGTTGCCGAAGAACAATGATACCTTGAAGAATGTTGCAAACTCATTAAAAAAATCTATCAATATCAAAAAGTACTCTTGGTGTAGAGAATCAATGGGAACATCTACCCTTGGCAACTAATTATATTAGTTCTTTGCACTCGACCCCTATTTTGCAAAGAATACAATAAGTGGGAGAATGTTGAACATGTGGTGTCCTCTTTGCAGGTAGATTTAGTCTCATGCTAGTGCAAAGGGGGTCCAAGGGAGTGGTCACCCCCGCGAGTATAGGAGTGTGAGGGTGAGGGTTTGGGGAAAAGCCTCTGAAAGAAAATTGTGGGTTTGTTTTTCGTCCATATTGTTATTTTTTGGCCAATGGATTTTCAACCCATTGTAAACTAACTCAAGTTAGGGATTAGAGTTGTAAACTAATCCAAGTTAACATATTAAGATTTTAGATTTTGTAGAATACCTAAATATTATATTGTGAATGGTGAAGTTAAAACAATGAAATAGATAGATGTGCAACTCTAAACTAAATTGATTATCTAAATGAAGAATTTCAAAGTGAATCTTATATATACTTCATAAATTTGTCATTATTATTTTATATTTTAGATTTTGCTAATATTTCTTTTCTTACACACATTTATCAACCTCTTTACAAATTATTCATAAATAACTTCAATATCAACCTCTTTACAAATTATTCATAAAATTTTATAATAAGAACAAAAAGAAAAATGATTGCTTTGTTTACCAAGTTTAAAATTCATCCATTTTTTCACTTCAAATTGATTTGGTTTATACATTCAATAATTCACAGGTGAAATTCAAATTACAATTTATGCTTCTTCATCCATTTTTTTCACTACAAATTGATTTGGTTCATACATTCAATTCATTTAGGTGAAATTCAAATCACAATTTATACTTCTATATCGCTTATGTATAAGGTTTTCCAATACCATATCATGGTATATGATCGTAGTGAAAGTTGGCCTACTTTTCTTCCTTCCATGCAATGCTCCACTATACCATTTAAATGAAAACATAGATATGGACATTTGTACACCTACCACATGCAACACTCCAACAAGACACAGACATAAATAAACAAACACAAACCCCTTTAAACACGGATTGAAATAAACTAAAATTCAATGGGTGTCTAGGCTTCAAGATGATTAAGGCCAACCTTAGAGATATTTCAATTACCAATAACAAGTAAATTTAGTTGTGAATAAATTTATATGTTATGTATTGTAGTGAGAATAGAGAAATGCTTTATAGCTCAGGTATGTATGGGATATTTTAATTACGAATAACAAGTAAATTTAATTATGATTAAATTTATGTGTTTTTTTAATTGTATTGAGAGTAGCCAAACGCTTTATCGTCTAGTATCTATGTGCTTTATAGTCTAGTATGTATGGGAGATGTTAACAATAATAATAAAAAAATAGATTTAATTAGAAAAATAAATTAATAATAAAATTAAAATAGATTTTATTAGGAAAACCAATTACACAGTAAAATTTAACCTACAATGAAATAATAAAAAAAATTACTTATAATAGTATATACACGTTGGTATTAATAACTTATCGTAAGTGAAAATTATATATCTTCATGATACTAAGAGCATGGATGGATGAGAGATGGTGTACACACCGGAAAAAATGTGCACTTCTGAGGTCGTGAGGGATCTAGGGTTTCCACAGTCCGAGATCATTGTCACTTGTTGACAATGATCCACACACTAGGCTTGGATCTAACTAGCGAGATGTTGACCTTGACAATGATAATTGTACCACCACGCAACCCGCACTGGCTCCTCATGTTCACCCCTTCTATTTTTTGCGGTTTTACACTACTCAGTTTTGTTCTTTCTGCACAACAAGGTGATTTGAACAGTAGTAGACCTATGGACTACTATGGCTACTCTCCTCTACCACACGTCCCTCTCCAAGTTTTTTACTGATCCTTACTACCTTGTTTACGTGGATCCCCTCTGTTTCTTACCCTCTCCATGGGCGACAAATTAGACCTGTCATGGGCAGAGGACGATGACATCTAGGCACAAGACAATCTATTCCAAAGCGATGAAACCTACAAGTTTCTTTATGACTTCCTTCGTCACCCTTTGGTTAATCACTCCTCGTCGACTCTCCCATTGCATCCCTCTCCCCTGCAGACTTTTCCACCTCCCCCAGATCCACACACCCCTTGTGTTAGAAAGATGGTTTCCCCTGATGTATCAGATTGTCTTCTAACGACGCCTCCCTCCCTTTCCCAACAGTGTTCTCCTTCCTTAACCCCCTATACTTGGTCTCCTTCCCACCCTTCTCCCCCTGATTCTCTCTCGGGCACTGCCATTAACACGCTCCTCCCTTGTCCCTCCCGCACACCACTTCCCCTCAAAGGTGTTGGACATAACAAGTCCACTGGAGCCAGAGCTCGATCAAACCGTAAACAAAAGCCCTGGAAGGTTAGACAACCCCCCTTGGTCTGCACTCTTGGAAAAGATATTTCCATGGACAGGGTCGCTAGTCTATCCAAGCATGCACTTTTCAAAAAATTCTACTACATGAAGATGCATAAAGCACGCCTCACTTTGTGGTTATAGGACTTCTAGAAACCAATCCTTGGTTACTGTCTGAGGGTTAGCCTCCTCTCAAACCACGGGTACATCTTCCACTTCCTGTCTGAAGCAGATCTACAACTGATTTTAGACTCTCTGTGGATACTAGACATAGGAGTCCTCATGTTAAAACGTTGGGCACCTGGTTTCCACCCCTTTACCAGTACTTTCAACAAAAGAAACCTTTGGTTGATACTGCCTGATATCCCGATCAAGCTTTGGTCCTTACCAATCCTGGAGGCAGTTTCTAACACCATTGGGAAGTTTATTTACTTTGACCCCCATTCACTAAGTTGGTCCAATAAACTAGCAGCTTGAGTCTTCGCTGAAATTGACCTTGAACTCGGCCTCCCAGATTCCATTGAAGTCAACATTGGAGATCTCTCCTTCAGACAATCGATTGACTACTGGAGGGATCCTTTCCATTGTCATATTTGTTGGCAGACTGGACACCTGAGGAATACATGTCCTTTGACAAAGACTTCACACTCCAGGTCCTTATCGAACCAGGCAGGACCTAATCTTCCACAGTCCTTGGGCCATGATTCCTTCCTAGGCAAGATGCGAGATTTATTTCCATCTTTCTTTTTTTAAATCACAGAAGACGAGTTTTTGTATTTAAAAAATAATGAGGCTTGGGTTCTTGACATTTTTGAATATTTCTGGAGACTACTCCTTTATAAGCTAGATGCCTCCTCTCCTAACCATGTTCCCCTCAGTGAGGTCTCACCCTCCGTTGACTCTTCCCACCCTACTCATGATCCTCATAAGGCCATCGATCAATCTTCTCCTATTTCTGATTAATGCCATACTACCGCTCCTCTCATCCCATCCCTACCCTCTACTCCCTCGACTGAAGTTTCCCCCACACAACCCCTCCCTCATACCTTGCCCTCTCTTAAATACCCTTCTCTCGATCTGCAATCCTCTTCTACCCTCACACTCGCACCACTTTCCCCCTTCCCCCTCACTCTCACACACTCCTTCTCTAATCCCCTCCCTGATCGATCCAATGTTACCATAAGGAAATCTCGTTCTAGACCTCCTAAAAAGACACCAGGCTCAGTAGAAGGCGGTCTTTCTGGATTTACTACTACTGAGCCTTTCCCTAACCTTTCCACTTCCCCTTCAATTGAACCTGACTATCTCTCACATGCGGCCCTTAGAGCATCCATGTCATCCAAAGACGTTACATTATGATCATTTTCTCTCTTAACCTTCGTGGGTTTGGAAGCCCCTCTAAGCTAGCTTCCCTTAAGAGATTATTTATGAAGATCAAGCTAGACATAGTCTTTCTTCAAGAAACTTTGGTACACAGTGACAAGGAAAAAGACCTACTTTTACAATTTCTTCCTCGATGGTGTATTGTTGCCTTACATTCTCTAGGCCTCTCAGGAGGACTCCTCACTGGGTAGAACCGTGGTTGAATTTCATGCTTTTGGTACAACTACAAGGATTTTTTTGGAAGGCAGGGTTAAACATTCTAAAACCCCTTTTAAACTACTTAACTGTTATGCACCTTACAAGGAACGTGAGCCCTTCTGGCAAGCACTATTTGATTCAGGTTTTCTTCATGAAGACAATCTCATTATCGAGGGTGATGTCAAATTCACCCTAACCTCAAATGAAGTGTGGGGCACAACAACAAGGATTGATCCACCGGTTGATTTTATTGATAATCTTATTCACAGTTCCAAACTTCTTGACCTTCAACCTTCAGTCATTACACCTACCTGGCGGAATGGCAGAACCGGATCCAATGGCATCTCCAAAAGACTGGATCACTTTCTTTTAGATTCTAAGCTAGTTGATCGTCATCAACAATTTCGATTGTGGGTTGAATTCAATGTGATCTCTGATCACCAGTCGATCTATCTCCAATTCGATGGACGCCCCCCGGACATTGACGACCCCTTTTAAATTTAACTGCTCGTGAATTGAGGATCCTGAATTCATCTCACTTGTACACTTTACCTAGGCAGACTTACAAGATTGGTCTAGTACATCTGCTACTCTTCTTCTTTGTGACAAACTCAAATTTCTGAAGCAGGCTATCAATAATTGGCAAACCAAAAAGAAGCTTAAAATGAACGCTGACCTTGTTTCCATTGAACAACAAATTTTTGCTCTATTTGCTAGGAGTCATTCCCATATTTTTGATGCAAAAGGCCTAATTACACTTCAGAATCTCACACAAAGGAAGAATGAGATTTTATCCTTTGAAGAAGCTACTTGGAGACTCCAAAGCCGAGCGATCTGGATTGAGAAAGGCGATAAGAAAACTAAATTTTTTCACAAGTTTGCAACTCAGAGACGCAGCCAAAATTCTATTTGGGACCTGACTGATGCAGAAGGGAACTTATTATCTATCAATTCTGAGTTACATAAGTTGGCCTTCAATCATTTTAGATCACAGTACAATGCCATCGATTCAGAAAACATTGATATACAACTTGATGTTCTCAAGATGGTTCCACGTTTCTTCAAGGATTCAGACAATGTGGCAATAGGTAAACCTATTACACTCACAGAGCTAAAAGACACTATTGACATTATGCCTAAAGATAAAAGTCTTGGACCAGATGGATGGACTCAGGAACTTTTTCACAGTTTCTTTGAGATTATGGGTATGGATTTACTTAAAGTCGTGGAAGAATCCCGCATTACTGGATATATCCCTGGAGCATTGAATGCAACGTTCTTTACTCTTATTCCTAAAGTTAGTAAGCCGACCAGTTTTAATGACTTTGGGCCCATTGCACTGTGTAATTTCGCCTACAAAGTTATTTCTAAGATTATTGCATCTTGTATCAAAGATATACTAGCCAATTGCATCTCCATTGAACAGTTTGGCTTCCTGAAAGATAGACTGATCTTTGATGTTGTGGGAATCACACAAAAATGTCTCCACTCGGCTAAGATGAAAAAACAAAACTCAGTCATCTTTAAGCTTGATCTAAAAAAATCTTATGACAATGTCAACTGGCAATTCCTCCATTTACTAATTGACCATATTGGACTGGAATTGAATGTCTCTAAATGGATTATGGGTTATGTTACCTCGGTCAACACGGCTGTACTTGTGAATGGAGTCCCAACCGATTTCTTTAAATGCCATCGGGGTCTTCGTCAGGGATGCCCACTGTCTCCCTTGATTTTCTTGCTAGTTGTTGAAGCTCTCAGCAGAATGATGACACAAGCCGCGGCATCAGGAACTTTTCAAGGACTCAAATTTGTGGTTAGCACTTTTATCTCTCACCTTCTATTTGTAGATGATGTCCTCATCTTGGGTTCCGAGAAACTAGAGTATTGGAAGACGTTAAAAAACATTCTATCCAATTTTTGTGCTTCTATAGGGATGACCATTAATTGCCACAAATCTATATTTATTGTTCAGAATATTGATCCAAATCTTAGGCTCCACCTTCTTTTAGTTTTCAATATTAAGATCGAAACTCTTGATCAAGGGATGAAGTACCTTGGTTTTCCACTTAAACCAAATAATTACAGAGTAAGCGATTGGATGTGGCTAATTAAGAAGATTGGGAACTGGACCTACCGTTGGCTCTCTTTAGGAGGTAGACTTACCTTAGCAACTTCAGTTTTACAAAGTATACCAGTTTATTGGATCATCTTGGTGAAAGTACCTTCTTCTTTGCTTCAACGTATCCAGTTTATGATCACTAGATTCATCTGGAAAGGAGGAAAGAAAGCCTTAGGTTTTCACCTCACTTAATGGAAAAATTTAGCTAAGCCAAAACAGTTTGGAAGATGGGGCATTAAACACCTGCCTTGGTTCGCTCAGTCACTTGCCGCCAAATCCTGTTGGAGAGGTCTTTTTAGTACAAGTCTCTGGAATACAATTCTTCGAAAGAAATATCTAAAAGGCATTGATACTGTTTCATGGTTGTGCAGTGGTGTTCATCCCACACAAGGTTCCTACATTACCTGGAAGAATATTATGCACTCACTACCGATCATTAAGCGTTGGCTAGCTTGGGAGATAGGGACAGGTCAACGCGTTGTCCTGGGACACGACCCCTACATAGGCTGCAACAATATATATCTTCTCTCCTTACTGCTTTTGTTGTTCCTAAACAGTCACCACATTTTTTCTTTAGCACAAGTCGCAGCAACTGACTCAATTGGATGGTGTCAGCAGTGGAAGGACTCTTTACAGCTGGGTTTAACCGATTTTCTTGGTGTAGAATGGGACAATCATGTCACAAATCTGAGAAGTAGTGGCATCTTTCTAAATTCATAAAATGACAAACTCTTTTGGTCATCGAATCGAGCGACAGGTAAGGTTACTGCCAAACTAGCTTATTAGTCCATTCTTTTTGTTAATAATCTGGATGGAAAGAAGTGGTGGCGCAAAGCGATTTGGTATGTGAAGATTCCAGTCAAAATGATTTGTTTCATGTGGCTTTGCATTAAAGTTTGCATCCTCACTGGTATTAAATATCATAAAAGAGGTGCCATTGGCCCTTCGATATGCGCCCCGTGTTTAAAATATGAAGAGACCGCCACACTTCTTTTTGTGAATTGCCATAATTCACAACACATTTGGGTTGATGTCCTTACAGTACTGAGAATTAATAGCGAGTGGAAGAGCTCCACCATTGAAGAAAACTTGAAACTCTGATTCTTCAAACTTCCAAATTTAAGACATGTTCATTTTCTGATTATATGGGGCATTTGGAAATTCAGGAACAAAATTATGTTCAAAAACTGGAACAGACTTGATCCTTTGATACATAATAAAATTCTTCTATCCATAAAAGAACAAACAACCAAAGTGGAAGAAGATAAATTGGATGTTTTACTAAACCCAACTTATTTTAATGACAATCCAATTGGCTTATTGGATGGAGCAGCTACAGATAATAAGTGTGGCATCTCTTTCAGACACATTGTCAAAGCTCATTTCTTTGGAGGTACAGGAAATAATATGAAAGCCAAGATGATGGGACTATGGGGAATCCTATTACTTGCCACACATCTCTTTATAAAAAATCTAATGGTGGCAGGTGACTCCAAGGTCACCATATATTGGATAAATAAAAAATCCAACTTAGATCTTATTTTCATGCTGGCTATTTTTTGAAGACCTTGAAAATTTCATGCTGGCTATTTTTTGAAGACCTTGAAAATGGATCTATTGTTAGATCCCGAAAATTTTGAGGATTTTACTTAGAAACTGATTTTTTTTTCGCGTAAAAAAAAAATATAACTTAAATATAAAGCTCATGATACAAACCAAACATTATGATAAATATTGTATAACAAATAAATATC
Organism: Picea sitchensis; assembly: GCA_010110895.2. Classification (NCBI taxonomy): domain Eukaryota; kingdom Viridiplantae; phylum Streptophyta; class Pinopsida; order Pinales; family Pinaceae; genus Picea; species Picea sitchensis. The sequence goes on along the minus strand of SNQJ01S0044690.1, from coordinate 23,836 downwards.
AGGACTTATCGATATGATATACAGGGTTCGAAACCGATGAACAGCATAGAATCGTAAAATAATGGCAGTTATTAACGTAATGAATTGCCATGTTATTGAAATAACCAGAGAATATGACCCCAGCGATGGTTCAAAGAATTTCGTCATCAAGTCCCCCAAGAAATCACGGTCCAGGAGAGCCGCCCAGAATACTCGCTAGAAAGGATGCAACATGCTGCAGAAAACAAGAGCAATCGTGCCCAGAAGTAGCATATAAGCATTCCCGCGCGGCTCGGCAGTAAGAGCAGAAGATCCAGATTTCGAAGGAGGAGATGGCGGGGGAGCAGAATCAGCGGGAGGCGGAGCAGCAGGTGATGAGACGGGTGGAACAGATGATCCAGATTTCGATGGAGACGGCGCCGTCGTGTTGGCGGAGGGGGAAACTGCAGCCGGAGATGGCGACGGAGCAGAAGCAGTAGGCGCCGTCGTGTTGGCGGAGGGGGGAAGTGCAGTCGGAGATGGAGACGGAGCAGCAACAGTAGGAGGCGGCGCAGGCGCTGCTTTGGGAGGAGGAGTGGCGACGGCCGCAGCAGTAACATTGATTCCGAATGCCATGGTCGGACAGTGCCCCACAACTCCACAGATAAACCAGTAGTTTCCTGCTTTGGAGAGCGTCACAACAGTGTTGCCGCCCATATACGATTTCAAAGGGGTTGTTGTAGAGCATGCATCATAATCGGCTTTGTTCACTTGCAGAACTGTATGATCCCCAGCACTGTAAACAAACACTGCAACCACAGATTTCATTAACCGCATTGAATTTATAAAGCGGAAAGAAAAAATATACATGGAGGGAGATCAGATTAGATTATATTACACAGTGTGTCGCCCACTTTGTAGGTGTTTTGTCCCGCCCATTGATTGTAATTTACAGAGCCGAGCGTCCATCCCACAGTGCCTCCTACAGTGTACTGAGCCGCCTGGCAATGGCCGATTAACATGATAAACCCAAACAGCACAGCAAGTTTAAGACCAGCGAGAGCCATGGCCATTACTTGAATGTGAATTCAGTGGGAGCAAATGACAGGGGAGTTCAGAGAGGAGATGGGCAAGGAGCGTTCGTCGCTGATGAGCAGACAGGGTATAAAATGTGAGATGGGTGTTGGGGAGAACGTGGTTATATAAGTAGCGTAGTGCTCATTGACTTGGCATGTCCTCATCACTCCAGTCAAGGTTTGTGGAGTGTTCGATGTTGTTTTCGTCATGCTTAGCCGAGCACAGATGGAAGTTACAGGATAGTTTTGAATTGGTATGGTGGCTCTGGCCCCATCTCGCTTGGAAAAGAAAGAATTTTACAAAGAGAGAACGTGATTACTTATATGTAATTAAAGTTTGAGTATACCAGCGACTGAACCGATGGCTGGGCTCGTCATCTTACAACAAGTAGGTTAGGTTAATCAGACAAGTAGGTTAGTCAGGGTAATGAATAATAGGTGTTGATAAGGCGTGTTAATTTTTGTAGATTTGAGTGATTATTTCTGTATAATCTAAGTGTTTTTGTAGTTTTTCAGTATGCTGAATCTATTTAGGCATTCAGAAATGGAATTTAAATAACAAAAAATAGTGATTTCTTGCAAGTGTATATAGCTTCCTAGAACAGTTAGATAAAGCCTTTAATTTATAGACACTACCAAATATATTCTTATATCTTTGAATCTCTAGATACATTGCATATTTTTAATTAAAAAACTAATTAATCTGAAAGTTTTCAATATATTTACAACTTTCTGATGTAATTATATTTATAAGTGAGTTGTTTCAGATTTTTTTTTTATGAAGGTTATATATAATTAAAGTCTTAGTATATTAAATTCATAAGTCCGTGTTTCAAACCTTTGTTAGAGTTTCAAACCTAGGAACTTTATTTTACAAATCATTTTGAGAGCTTAAATTAACATGTTTTAGAAGATTGACTACACTTCATTGAAGAGATTTACCTCTTATAAATTGTAAATTTTAAGAGATTTGCTTTTCATAAATTTTATGTAAGGGTATTTGAAGTTGGTGATATGTCATAGGAGATAGGAGAGTAGTCTTTTTCTAGTTAGCTCATGGGAATCTTTGAAGTTGATGACAGTTTTAAGAGAAAGAAGAATAACTTAATCCTTCTCTTGCAACTTTACGTGCGAAAAAACATGAAGTGGTGACATGTATTTGGAGAGAGGAGATCGATCCCTCTTCATTGACCTCTGCATGAGAACCTCTAACAGAAGTTGATGGCATGTCCTAGCAAATAGAAGATTGACCTCTTTTTAGCAAACTTTATATGAGAATCCTTAAAGTTGGCGACATGTCCTATGAGATTGATCCCTCTCCAACCAACTCTACACAATAATCTTTCAAGATAGTGATATGTCCTAGGAGATTGACCCCTCCCCAATGAACTCTACATGAGAATCCTTGATTTTTGCGACGTATCTTAGGAGATTGACCTTTCTTTGACTAACTCTACCTAAGAATCCTTGATGCTAATAACATGTCCCAAAGATTAACCCTAATCCAACCACCTTTACTTCTACATGAGAAGATTGATCCTTATTCATTGACTTCTACATGAGAATATCTAAAGGAAGTTGATGACATGTCCTAGCAAATAGAAGATCGACCTTTTCTTAGCAAACTCTATATGAGAATCCTTAAAGTAGGCAACGTGTCCTATGATATTGACCCCTCCTGACAACATGTCCTACGAGATTGACCCCTCATGATGACATGTCCTATGAGTTTGACCCCTCTCAAGCCAACTCTACAAGAGAATCTTTGAAGTTAGTGATATGTCCTAAGAGATTGACCCCTCTCCAATGAACTCGACATGCGAATCCTCGACTTTTTTGACATATCTTACGAGATTAACCTTTCTCTCACTAACTCTACTTGACAATCCTCAATGCTAGCGACATGTCCCAAAGACTAGCACTAATCCAACCACCTTTACTTAAGAATTTCCAAAATGAAAATGTGTCTTAAGAGGTTGATCTTATGCCACTTTGACCAACATTATACAAAGATCCCTCAAGTGGTGATATGAACAACTCTATTTACAAATCCTCAAAGTGGTGATATGACCAACTCTACTTGAAAACGCATGAGATGACAACAAAGCCAAATCTACTTAAAAAAAACCATAATGACATAACCAACTTTACTTGAGAATGCCTAGAAGGATGACATGGCCAACTTTACTTTAAAACCCCTAAAGACTAACATAACCAACTCCATCAAAAATTTCCAAAACAAAGACACAACCAACTTTCTTTAAAAATCACCCCAAAAAACTATCAAAAACCACAAAACAACAACATACTAAAAACTCGAAAACAACAACATGCTCTAAGAAATTCACCTTATTTTGTTCCTATAACAAAATTGTTATATTGTTTGGGAGTTCTCAATCATTGGTGCAACACATTAATCCCCCAAACAACCAAAAAAAAAATGATCTCACTTCGGTCCAAAAACATAGAAGAATCCAGGTAAAAAGACAAAATTTAAAAAAAATTGAGTTGGTTGAAGGCATTATTGTTTAAAAATGCATACACCACATGTATTACCAAGTCAAAGACTAATATTAATCCACATAAAAGGCCAAACAGGGTGTTCAGGGCCCTACAAACCAGATTTGGAGAATCTACAGAAGTAAATGGAATAAAATAATGAGCGTGGCATTGATTTGATGATTATCAATCCAGTCTGTATTTTTCTGTCTTCACAATTAAATTTAGATTTCCTTTGAAATAGTCACCCCTTACCTAGAGGAACGATTCATACAAATTACTTAAAAAACAAAGCGAGAAGGGAGAGGGATGCTACATTTCGCCAACCTTCTATATAAATATAATTCCATTCTTACAATTTTGTGCATTTTCCCTTTATCATGGATGTACGGGCCCCACCGTATTCGTGACGTCCCAACTCACTACCAAACACAATATACACGCTTGTTAGATAATACCTAGATTTACACGTTTGTTAGATAATACCTACATTGACCAACAACAATTTGGAAGCTAATTACAAAGTCACATAATGCCATTTCCCCACTTATATATCTGGCCAAGGGAACGTGGGGGCAGGCTTTACTAATTGGTTTATTATATGAGACCTTAATTTATTATCGTTAGACAAAGTCAAGGGAATCAAGCAAACTAAAAGATAATTGTCTCACAAGTTACAATTATTTTAATTTAAATTTAATATGTATTCATCACTGATAATATAAGATTTATTTTAAAATTGGATTTATCAAGTATTGAGAGGGATTCAATTTTTTAAGGTGTAATTGTTTTTGTTATTTCATTCCATATCAAGTTTTACATGATGTGTGTAATTGTTTTTTAGTCGAGTAGACTTTATTTGTATTATTGTTGTATTTTTTAATTGAGTCGACCTTATTTTTATTATTCTTATTTTTTTTAATTGAGCCGACTTTATTTTTATTATTGTTATTTTTTTGATGTAGTCTTATCTAACATAACGCTAATGCCTCAACATCTCCCTCATACTGGATTGTAAAGCACCTCGCTACTCTCAATGCAACTAGTAGACCTATTTTATCTGTAAATAATCACACTTAGGGCAAAAGCTACAAGGCTTCTTTTAAGCAAAGGACGAAAAAAATGTTAAGTGAAGATTGAGATAGAAAATTAGATTTTGCATGTCTTCTTGATCTAAAGATTTATATTGAGATATTTAAGGGACTATTCAATATAAGGGACGAAGGTTTAAACTTTAAGTTGATGAGTTTTGCAAAAATACACATAATCTAAGAAGGATGTAGTATTGTGATGGCCTATTGCATAGGATTTTGGTTGAAAGTATATAGGTAGAATCAAGTGTGAGAACAAATTTGATTATATCTTATGGGGTTATGATGGGTGATTCAAATTCAATAGTACTGTATGGATAGCTCTGATCTCAAATGTTTAATTTATTAGGGCATTAACAATAAGAAAAAATTTTAGAAGATTTTATGTGTAGTTACATTTAGAAAAATTCAAAATCAACATTCATGGCATTAATAAGGAGAAAAATCTTTAGAAGACTTATGTGTAGTCATATTTAGAAAAAATTTAAATCCTAATTTAGAAATGAAAAGGCAAAGTGTGAGAACAAATTTGATTATATCTTATAGGGTTATGATGAGTGACTTAGATTCAATAATACTACATGAATAGATCTGATCTCGAATGTTTAGTTTAGAATATTAACAAGAAAAAAAATGATTAAAAAACTTTATGTGTAGTTACATTCAAAAAAAATTCAAAATCAACATAAGACATTAACAAGGACAAAAATCCTTAAAAAACTTCATGTATAATTATATTTAAAAAAATTCAAAATCCTAATTTAGAAAGGAAAGGGAAAGAGACCTATATTACTAGCATTAAAGTTTCCTTCGGCATTTCATCTAATTAGTAAGGAATTCATTATACTTTCAAACACATGTACAATCACTGAAATGAGCAAAGAACTTTATATGAAATCATATTTAGAAAAATTCAAAATTCTGATTTAGAAATGAGAAGACAAGGGACCTATATTATTAGGGATAAAGTTTCCTTCCACATTTCATGGGATAAAGTTCCCTTCCACATTTCATCTAGTTAGTAAGGCATTAAATATACTTTCAAACACATGAAAAATTAGTGAAATGGGCAAAGAGAAAAGTAAAGGACAATAAATTTTTATTTTAAATCATATAACGGGCTAATGAGAAGTTATTACACAAGGGATTAATCAATTTTCCTATAAAATATAAAATACTCTACATGTTCTAGAAGCTTTCAATCTCAACTCTCCACTAGTCAATTGAGTCAAATACCTAAGATCGAGTTTGTGTGATTAAAAGTCAAATACCTAAGATCGAGTTTGTGTGATCCAAAATTCACATAGGAAAAGGTATAACCAGTTGTAAAAACACTAAAAACATTATCTTAATATTACAAATCTGGATAAATCAACAAGTAAAAAATAAAATTTTAAACATTTAAACACAAATAAATAAAAATAAAGGCTTTTATTTATGAGCATTTCCTTATTTCTCGTCATGGATCATGTAGTTGATGAGCATTTAATATGAAAGGCTAAGTTTTTACTTGCAATCCATTAAATTTTTGCAAAAAATTATTTAGATGCTTTAGTATTTGCAAAAATTATTTAGATGGTTTAGTATATGGTTTTGGTAAATTTCAATATTTGTGAGTGATTTTTACTTGTTTGGATGTAATGTGTTGAAAATATTGTTTTTCTTAAAGTTTATAGGTTATTTATAAATATGGTTTGAATAATAGGGTCAACCTCAAAACCTAAGGGTACAAGGGATGTATTAAATAGTGATGAAGAAAAAGTGGTTGATAAAAATGAATGCGGAGGCAAAAAGTGGTTCATAAGAATGAATGTAGAGGCCGAAAAGTGGTTGATAAGAATGAATGTAGAGATCATAACATGAGACAAATTTGGATTAAAGATGTAACAAAAACAAGTAAGCTTATAAATAACTAACAACGAGGAAGTGAAAATAAAATACTATTCATGAATCCCCAAAGACATCAAAGTTATCTGTAACTCAAAGGAGAAAATAGTAACAATTAATGATTAGATAATTGAAAGGATTCTTGAAGGTGCATATAACCACTAATAGTATGTTTCCTTGACTTCCATTTTGTCCCTATGAATGATAAGTTTCTTAGCAAGCATAGTAAAAATAGATTTAGATCCAATTTACAAGTAGACATGTGATTTAAGGGATCTAGTAAGGTCTTTGAGTGATGGTAGGTGGACTTTCTTATTTCTTGACTAGTGAGGATGAGTAAAAGGTTAAATATAACAAATTTATAGGGAAAGTTGGGTTACTTCACAAGTGTAGGAAGTGTTTGAGATAATGTAGGAAAGGTAAGAGTTAATAGATTTTTTTCATGTTGCGCTTTAATAGATTGTTTATGAACCTAAAAACATATGCTAACATATACATGAGGGTGAGGTTTAAAATCTATCATGTGAACAATTTTGAGTTTGTTATCTTGTGTCAAAGTTGGCAGAAGTTGATGGTGTTTTAATCTCAAGTGCCTTTAGTTTCTCACATATAGGCACATGGACTTTATAGACTCAATTCTTTTTTGGTTAGATTCAAACATAAATGAGCCTTGTTTCTCTTACTTCTCCTATTTTTTTATTTGCTATTGAGTCTTGAAACTTTCATTAGCTTCTCTTGCTACTTAGGGAATGGTGAAAAACAATTTTTTTTTACAAAAGTAGGTATATTTTTATTGAGATACTTCTTAGATTTCCTTTTTCCTTATTTGTCTGAATTTTTGAATTTCATGAGTTCAATTAGATCCTTTAAACTTATAAGAACATGTGACCTCAAATACCTCATCACCAGTCACACTAAGGTTTTTGTCTACAATAATATCAAGTTGCGGTGTTGTAATAAGGCATGCATAGGTCTTAAAGGCCACTATGGAAAAACACTTTTTAATGATATTATCATATGATGTGTGTGTAGTGTATGGAATTTACATTTTGTATTAGCCACACCTGAACCCACCTATGCAATTTATCACCATGAATTAGATAAACAAAGTCTCGCCCTAGCATGACCACAAGGAATCATCCACAATTTTGAGGTGAACTCATAAGAATTGAAGTCCCTTCCTTTGAGTGTCCCTGTTATGGTTGGAATAGATGGTTTTAGGTTCCTACTCTAGTATTAGGGTCTCTTTAATTGATTAACCTAATACCACTAGGCGGTCTCCCTTGGTCTTTTCCTTGGTCTCATTCCTTAGTTAATCACCTTTGTCCACATAATTCCCCACTTGGGTCATTCTATAACTTGCCTAAGCATTGTTAGGGAGTCATACACCCCAAATATGGCTTAAAACATTTAAACCCACATTAGGTAAATGAGAACCCACCAGCTTTAGCAATCACGATCTTACTAAATGATTGTGTTTGATCAAATTTGATTCATTTTCCTTTCTCTTTTTATTCTATTGTTATAGCCTTAATTTCCACCCAACATGCTAGGAGGGAATCCAATAGAAGGAGATATCCCAAATACATCTCTTGCTTGAAATTTAGGGCCCTTTTGAGGGTCGTCACTAGATACATAGGGGACATCACACAACTATAGTCATTGGACATCAGTACTTCAACAAGCAACTATTTGTCAAACCTTATAGATTCGACGAGTTACGAAGAGCTAAGTGATGGGTGAGTTGTGTATTCATATCATGAGCCTAGTAACTCACATCATTCGAGTTTCTATTAGATTCTAGAAGATCTAGAAGCTCTCCCAAACCTCTTCCAAGGATCTATATAATAAAGGTTAGTCTTGAGCTTGAAAGATAAGGATTTTCTATAGAGTTATGTTGTCCAATTGTAGAGGGGATTTTATGCAAAGTTAAGTTGTCCAATTGTAGAGGGGATTTTCTTATTCACAATAGCCTGAAATTATATTTCCTAGCATGATCAAGAAGCTGAGGAGAAGCAAGGAGCAATGAGCCAAAGGAGGAATCATCAACATTGAAGGTATGAATTGATGTAATTTCTTCATGTTAATGAATACATCATTGGTTCTCCCCCTGAACATGTTTGTATTTCATTTGCAAATTTTTGGATCTAATATAGTGATTGATAGACCTGATTAGATACAAGTAGATATAGCATTCTAACACCAAGTAGAGAGGTGGAAAAGCATTGTTTGTCTTTTGTGTGCAGGAAGCATATTGTGGAGATTGGAACTGGAACTTCAAATCTGCATCAGCCGGGACAACCTATAGTTCAAGGTATGTTAGCTCCACCACTCTTTAGGTTAATTATGAATCCATCTACTTGAGTCTAGGAAAGCCATAGGAATCTAGCCTTCTTTCTATATAGGATCAATAGGCAAATCCTAGGGAGATATTGTTGTTCACCCAGTTAGATCCTCGTGAAATTTACCCCATAACATAACTGGTAATTCCACTAGGGAGGGATATTTTGATTCTTCTCTAGAATCCCTTGCCTGAATACCCTCTATTTTCTATTTGTGATTCATTTTCTCTTTCATGTATTCTTCTAGAGGTCTAGATCTCTTAGATCTGATACAGATCTGATAGATTTGGAGCAGATCCTTTTTGTAAAAAATAATTTTTTTTTGCATAGTCGTTGGTTGCAGTATAGGCGTCATGTGACTATAGTCGCATGTTGTACCACCTGTGTCACGCGACGATCCCACTAAATTGGGGAAATTGCAGAATTTCCAAACTTCTAAGATCTGATCTAATCTATTTTCTCTCAGAGGTCTCTGTGAGTCTGTTTTCTAAAATATTTACCTATGTTTGAGTTTTATGGTCACATAATTTATCTTCATTTGTTGGTTAGGGTGTGATTGTGTGATTGGTTTTGGATTTCTTGGATAGGCCTACTAGTTGTCTAGTGATCTTGTTAGGTTGGGCAGTGAACCCAACAGATATGAGCATATCTGGTAGTGTGTAATAAAAATTGTGTTAGGTTTCCATTTTATAAGTGTTATTCATTACTAGATCTAGCCTTTAAAGTGAGTTTTGGGTAAGATCTTTGTAGTGACATTGGAATGGGATGTTTAGCATCATTTCCAATTTCCTACAACCCTCTACTTGTTGTTTGTTGGTTTCCATTTGCAATTAGATTCTTGATTAGTCTAAGAAACATTTTGCATTATATTTGGAAAAAGAACAAAAAAAAAAATTATGCGCATGCATATTTTATTTTGAAGCATTATAATCATAGTGCATAGTGAGAGTGTTTGGCTACCATTTTGGAAAATTTTGGATCTGTATTGTTTGTATGGTTGCTTGGTGTGTGAGGACATGTTTTTGAAGTTTACAAAGAAAAGGAAAAAGTATATCTCCCTCCCATAGCTAGAGTTCATCAAAGTGAATGAATTTCATTGTAATTTTTGCATTTTTCATTGTCAAGAGTCATAACATCACAAAAGTTTCATCCATCTTCTTTTGACATAAGAAATAGACACCAAAAAAAAATTTGTAACTAAAATATATTAGACACTTTTCTTTTTAGTGAACCAACATTAGATAATCTTAGGGCCTTGGAATAGGATTGTAGAGTAAATTCTCCAAGGCCACGAAAATGGAATTTATGAGGCATTAAAGAGTGATAAATCCATTCTTGCAACTAGTGTGTCGGGAAGCTCCTCTAACATAGGATTTAAGCATGAGGTCACATTGGGGAAAGTAGGGATATTACCCCTCTCTGCTTGTTTTTTGTGTTTGCAGTATCACTTTGATTTCTATGTATATGAGGGTTTCGTTGGTGTAATTTCTTTGGAGCTTCGGGCTTTGTTACCCTGCCCTTATGTGTGATTGGACCTACAAATGTTCACCTGGTCATTGATTGTGAGGTGGTATCCTTAGTGACATTTCCTATGGAGTGACAAAGGTGACTGCAGGTGGGACGTGCATGTAGTACTTGGGGCATACGTTCATTCACAGTCTCAGTTCTCCCAGAGGGTGCCCACCTTAATAAAGAGTGCTTAGACTAGTCAGGGATGTTTCACATAGATCATCGTAACTGTTGCTCATACCTTCGCTAGCCAATCTTGGGAGACTTCATCTCCCCCAGAGGATTAGTTTTTAGAAGGCCCCTAAGACATTGGTTTTCTGGTTGTTATCCTAGATTTGATAGGGGTGTGCTCTTTTATTTTGAATCTAGGTCGGCCATAGGTTGAATTGTGTTTGATTTTCACTTATTATTTTCATCGTGGCTGAATTACCACATCGGTCCCATTGGTTACAAGGATTGGAACCCATCACAGAGGAACAACCACCTCTCAAGCGACGCGAAGTAGGTGACCAAGAATTTGAAGGGTCTTATCTTTGGTTTGATGAGACTAGTTTGGTTGAAGTGGAAGTGGTAGATGAACATCCTCCACCCAAATTTAACCCTCCTTTGACTAATCTAGAAGCACCTCTACTTATCCAGGAAATGGAGTTCTTTAGTGATCCTTTTTCTTTGTTTAACAATCCTCCAAGCATGTCAAGACCAAGTGTTTCATCCAGTGTATTTGAGCCATCAAGCCCATCTTCAAGTGGGAATGGGGGCATCCCTGTGATTTCTAACTTACCTTCTCTTAACACCATTGGACCTACACCATCCATCCATTTTTCTATGGGTGCCTTGATATGGGGGACATCGGTCGTAACTTCCTTTCCATCCATCAATTTACCTATCATCTCAACACCCATCCCATCCATCACAATGCCCACATTTGGATCCTCTTCCAGTGGGGTTCCAAGCCTTGGTTTCAGCATAGGGGGTGGAATTTATTCCACCAACATTCCTATGAGTGGCTCAACATCATCAGGGGTTATTTTACTTTTTAGATGGAACATTCCTAGTGGTTTTGGGGTTGTCCCTAGTCGGGTTGGGGACAATAATGTGTGTAGAGTTTTAAACTTCCCATGAGTTAGCACACCTTTCCCTCGGGGCACATCCCTTGGGGGAAACTTTCCACAATGGGGAGGATTTCTCTTTGTTAATACCTCAAGTTCCAAGAGGTTCTTCCTTGGGCCTATTTTTGGGAACGTTTTTCCTAGAGGGTCTACACCTATCCCTGGGGGAAATCCCCTCAAGGGCATGTTTCATCCTGGGATTAGCCATGCTCCTGGAAGGGACACCATCCCTGGGGGAGCTTACTCTTTAGGAACGCCTTAGCCCTATAGTATCACAAACATGGGGGGACCACAAGGTTCATCTAGGAAAGTAGAGACTAAGTCTCCCTCCTAGTATTCATTTGTATCGTTTCCTTTTCTACCAACATTAGACTTATTTGATTTGTCACGGTTGATTAATGACCTTATTTCCCACGAACCTTCATGGCCAGTAATTCCTTCAAAGCTACCATAAGAAATTCCTAAGTTTGATGGAAAGTCATGATAAGACCCATCCACGCACATCATGAAATATAATTTACAGTGTTCCTCCAACTCCTTAATGGATGATAGTTTGAGTTTAAATATTTTCTAGAGATCCCTAACTAGAGATGTCGTAAAATGATACATTGAATTAAAATGATATTCTTTTAAAAGATTCAATGACTTGGAAATGTAATTCTTAACGCATTACCAATTTCCCATATGGTACAAGATAGGAACAAAGCTCTTGAATTCACCGTGTCAAGATAATTTCACTCACATTTTCGATCATATAGATGAGTGGAGATGAAGACATAGGATAATCAAGACCCAGATTCCAGACAAACTCCTAATGGAGTGGTTCACAAATTCCCTCCTACACCCATTGCTCGAGGCATAGCTATGGCTAGGGTGGCCATAGAGGAGCAGACCATTATGTATGCCCAACACTTAGATTTGATTTATTCGTAGTCAAGTACACTTTATGACATCATCCCAAATTCTCATAAGTCGTCGACAGATCTGAAGAATCCAAACCCGAGACCCCATGTTGATGGTGTGGTTGGTTATGTTTCCCATGCCTTTGTGAACCAATTAGTTTATTAGATGGGTCACATGTATATCTCGTCACACCCATCAACTACTAGTTCTAGTGCTCAAACTACCATAGTCCCTACTCAAACCTCCGAGGTGAATTCAATGTAGTCCATGCAATCGAAGAATACTCAACAACCTAGAGGAAAGAAGAATAGAAATAAGAAGAAAAATTCCAATGGTAAGAAAGGGACTGCGCCCACCTAGAACACTCAGGAGGGGGGCACTAAAGAGAATAAAAAGAGTCAATTTCCCTACACAATTTATGGATAGGACCACCCTACTCATTAGTGTCCTCGAAATGTTGAGGTCCATAGATTTTTTGCACAATAGAATTCCCCCCAATAACCTGCTATCTTAACTCATCATTTTCCCCTTCAACCTCAACATATGGTTGCAACAAATATTTCCCCTCCACAAGAGGGCATGGAAAGTATCCCTCATCATGATGGGTCTTCCTCGAATGCTTATGTGTTCATGTGTGACCACACAGTCAATTTTCAAATGCAAGCCAAGACTTGTGAAAATATGGAGCCTACTCCTATTGTTAATGAGACAACATGTTCTTCCCAACTTGGTGGCCCTCTTCAAATTGATAAGCCATATTTTGATGCATCGCTTCGTCCCTCGAAGGGAATTTTTCGAAGAATGACACATAATCCAAATGCATGGGCCACCCACAACTACAATATTGTGAAATACTTGGTCCAGGAGCCATGTACCATGTCTTCCCTTGAATTCCTCCAGAGCTACCCAGTGTAGCAAAAAGCCTTGTTGTCTACTATCAATGGGGTTGATCCCTCAAAGTTGAGTTTAATGACCTTTGATTTTGATCAGGTTACTCACAGGGTCTCCCATCATGTTTCTTTCCATATCAAAGTGTGCATGATGGGGAAAACATCTTTCGAACTGTGGTTAATGAAGGAGCCTCGACTTGCACCATGTCTATTTCTTGTTGGGAGGCCATTGACTCTCCTACTCTCAACACATCTATAAAATTGTTGAAAGCGCTTGATGGACACATATTCCAGCCTCATGGAATGGTGGTACGACTCTCTCTATTTAAATGGAGGTCTTTAATGCACCTCTTGAGTACAATTTTCTACTCGAACATACTTGGTTCTATGAGATGACTGTGGTTGTCTCGTTGGTATTTGGGGTCTTACGCTTCCCTCATCAAGGGAAGATAGCGACGATCAATCAAATTATGTTCTATACCCCAAACCCTAGATCCAATGTGGGTTCAAATGTACCCTTTGTTAGTGATACCCAACAATCTTATATGCATGTTGGTGCAAGAATGGTCAAATATCCTTCACTCATGGGTATTTTTCCCCATCCCCCACCATCTTCTACTGAAAAAATTTCTCCTATCAACAGGATTTCATCATTTACCAGTGGATCCCTTGGGTCTTCCGATCCTTGGGTGGTACCTCATTCTGAGGATCTTGAATCATATGGAGTTCACATGTTTCTCATCATGGTATAGATTGTCGATCCAAAAATCCCATCAACATCAACTAATATTGGTTAGCAACTCCATCCTCATATGGAGTGTGATCTACCTACTCCGCCCAAACGGGTTGTTGACTCTTCGTGTTCATATGATTTCCTAGATATTGAGTTTCCTTTAGAAGAGGCCATCCTAGAAGTCATGGCTTCATTAGATAAGCCAAAGGATGAGGTGACACAATGATCATCTTTTCCTAATTCAAAACCAATGAGAGTTATCATGTTGAGTTGTGATCCAAGACTAGGGGAATTTTTCGAGGCATCCAGTAGCCCTCCTAGTATTTACACTTTTTTGCTCGTATTTCTTTTTAGGAACTTTCCACTGAATTCTCTGCTACCCCTTCCATCAAAGATTCAGGTTTTGTGCTTCCTTCATGTATTGATGGATCCCATCAAGGATCTTCCCTAGCTCACAATACTACTCACAATGAGGATCTTCGTATCCATAAATTCATCCCTCTGTGGCATGGCCCCAACATGGAAATCCATATGATTCCAACATTAGCTCATGCATTCATCGATTATGAAAAAGATCCGTGGTTAGAGTCTAGCAATGGGCTCTGCTTTGCCTGAATCGTTAGAATGCGTAGTGCTTTGTACATAGGTGTGTGGTGTGAGTGATTTATTTTTTTCATATATCATATCCAAAAGATCCAAAAATATATTCTTTTTTGATATTTCACTATGCATTTTGACCCTCAGACTCTAGTTTACCTGTGTTGTAGGATTATGGGATTTTTTTTTATAAATATGGTGACTTCCACCAAACTTGAGGTACATGTTTTCCAAACCAGAATATAGGGATATGTTTTTCCTTGCATTTCTTGTTTTACATTGTTAACCATCCATTTTTACGTCCCAACATCTTAGGTTTGATCCCATCGAGTTACAACACTAGCCACTCATTTTCCACATCGTAACTTGTTAGGTAGTGCTTACCCTTCATGGGAACCCTAGTTATCACCTGAATTTCCATTTGGTGCCCATGCTATGATTTCTCCTAGGCCCAAGAGCCCTCCTTTAGCCCAACCATGGCTTGATGATTGAGCATCATTCTTCTCTCTTCGTATATATTCTGACCATATCTCGTGGAGGGTTCTCGAATTTTTTTATGTTTTTTAATGGTTGCCTATGAATTGTTTTATTGCGTCGTGCCTCCCACCACCGTGCTATCATTTCCCCATATCCCTCTTACCACTATTGCAGTATCCCTTAACCATCCACCTCTTGCATTATTTGGCCTCCATTTTGCATCCACCTACCCATGGAGAGAATAACTGCTAAGAGTGGACTTCACTTTCCAGTACCACTTGCATTCAATTTTCATAGGTTAGTTCCATGCGCTTGAAACTTAGGAGAATATTGTTAAGCCACTGGTTCTCTCTAGCCAAGTATACTTTTATCTCTTTTTTCATACTTGTAAAAGAACATGAAAAATACATTACCAAGTAAACTTTTATCTCTTTTTCAGAATCATAAAATGACATGAAAAATGTACCTACAAGCATACCTTTATTCCTATTTCACGCTCATTAAACCATGAAGGAGGAAAAAAACAAAAAAGAGTGAGGGGTTTTTCACCATGGGTCTATTCTCTAAATGACAGCATCAGTCAAGTCACCCTTGAACATAGCACATGTTTGAGTCCTCATCACACAGTTGAGTTTTAGATTACTTAGGAGTCATCCCATTAATATGAGTTAGAGATACTCCTCTAGTTGGTTACTCTTCAATTCATCATGGAGAGTGCTTCAATGCCTCCTGTGTTGTTGTAATATATTCGTCCAACTCTTGTGTATTGTTGGAAATTCACCATTATGTCGTGTTATATGTTCAAGGGAAGTTTAAGCCTAAGTCGACCATATGTTGTTTTGTTAACTTTTCAAGTCGGCCATCCCTATGTTAGTTGTTCTTGGTCATACTCTCTCTTCACATCATCACTTTGTGTATGTTTCATGTAGATTGATGGGGGATACATTAAGGCCCTCCTTCAACAAATCTCTTCCTATTGTCTACAACACATTATCTAGGAAATGAATCTAGAAACTAGCTAGTACCTTGGAGCTTGCAATCATCAGTGAAAATCCTCCTCATGATCGACAGTGGGTTTGCATCATTGACTCCTGATCGATTGATTATATGAGTGTCCGACATTATATCCTCTATTCACACTCACTAGATAGTACTAGGTACCTTGGGGTCCATCTTCCTCATAGTGGGTCCCCTCACATATCTTAATTGTATACATCAATGACTTATAATCAGACAGTTTCTACCATGCTTAACATCAACTCATGTATTTGCATACCATAGATTTGTACCATAGAGGTTTGAAATGAATACCTTTGGTTTGGGGACATAGCATCCCCTCCCAAGTTGTAATGGAGTACATCACTTTTATATGAGTACTTTAAAGACTTTGGGGGCACTTTCCTCAGTGCTCGTTGTCTTCATAATATCTATATGTTGTTTCATAATCCACATTGTATTTGTTGGTGGATATGTTTATGTTAATGACATAGATCCACATTGTATTGTATCATGGATATGACCTTATTGATGATATGGATCCATCGTGTATCCTTTCACAGCCATGGTCTATCATTTCATATCATGGATCCGAAATGTATTGTTTGATGGCCATGGTCTTTAGAGTTTGAGTATGTCTACCTAGGAGATGGTTTATAGATGCTCTCATCCTTGGTGTTTGATTGTACGAATTATTTGAATTTCAAACCTTCTTTTCTTTCTCCTCATGTTGCCTCACATGGACACTATTTTATTTTAATGTGTTTTGACCATCCATTCCTTTGTTGACCTCACACGTTAGGGAGCATCTGTTATAACCTCAATTTCCACCCTACATGCCAAAAGGGAATCCAATAGAAGGAGATATCCCAAACACATATCTTGCTTGAGATTTAGGGCCTTTTAGGGTCATCACTAGACACAGAGGGGAAATCATGGGACTAAAGTCATTGGACATCAATAGTTAAACAAGCGAATATTTTTCAAACCTTCTAGATTCCATGAGTTATGAAGAACTAAGCAATGGGTAAGTCGTATCTGTTGGAAAACTGAGAGGGGGGGGGTGAATCAGTTGTCCCGTGCTTAAATAATTATGCTTATTTTAAAATCTTTACAAGGCACTCAATGATGATCACAATAATGCAGGGAAATAAACAATGGCACATTCAACATCAGTCACATATAAATGAGAAACACGGAGACAAATATTTCCCAAGGAAACCCATACAGGGTAAAAACCTCTTCTTCTTTATATGATAAGTATTATTTACATTCTTTACATTATCATACATATGAGCACCAACTCATTGTGAGGCTACAACCTCTGGTTTTTTCAAGCTGCAACTTGCTGA
>SNQJ01S0044689.1:59025-73003 GCA_010110895.2 Picea sitchensis | reverse complement strand
AAAAAAAAAAAAAAGGATACTAATTTATAATAAAAGGAAAGAGAGGATAAATTGCACAACTGTCATTTCTAGCTCTAATAAAAAGGAGAAAGAAAGAAATATAAGAATTAGGAAACTAAGGAAAGGATGTAACATAAAAAGGGAAAGAGGGGAACTTATGGTAAAAAGAGGGAGGTCAACTTAGAAAGAATCTGCATTTAAGAACCTTCTAAATTGAACTAAATTAGTAACTTCATAATAGGGAAAGCCTTTAAAACCTGTAACGGAATCTAGGGACACCTAGGAGTAAATTTAGGAGTAACTCAAGGTGGGTGAGGGAAATAAGACGATTAATAAATTAAAGAAAATAATTACAGGAGGAAAGTGGGGGATGGATGACACTTGTACGAAGGAGAATTTTTAGAAGATTTTTGTTAAAACTTAAATAAAATGAGATTTAGGGAAAGAATGGAAGTTCTAAAACTATATAAAAGAGAGGGAGGAGAAGGAAGAAAGGATGGGCTGTTAGCGTAACGTTACGCTGGTGGAATAGTGACTTGACTGATTTACTTGTGGGAGTTGGGATTTCCCATCTCGGAGAGGAGTGGTAGCTCGGTCTTGCGAGGCGAGCTGGAAGCTAGACACACCATCTGGATAGTGTGTGGCCCCTTTGCAGCTCGCGGGGCTAAGTGGGAAGTAGAGTACCCCTAGCGTTGGTTGGGAGGTACCGATGAGGTCTCAACGTTCGACGAGCGGGAGCAGCACAAAGAGCGCGGATGATTCTTGGAGCAGGCAAAGGACAATGGTACACTCTTCTATTTTTTAGAATAGAATGCATATTGTTTTGTAAATAGATTGAATGTTAGATTGATAGCAGACCCCTCTTATTAGCCTAGTTGATTGTTTGGTTGATTGATTTCCTGAGGCCTTCGCCCCGCTTGACTCAGCAGCCCTTTGTTTGACTGTGACCCATGTGTTGTTTTCTTTTCGTCCTTACCACACCAATCCTCGCCTGAGTAGTCGTCCATGAGCTTGATCTACGGTCATTGCCTTAGCGTTAAAAGACCTATGGATCTCAATGCCCTACTTTTCTGTGCAAGGATGGTGAAGCAAAGGACGAACTCAGCCGTCTACATCTATTGTGTCCTTGGCTGAATGGTTTCCTTGCTCCTTGATGCATTTAATAACCTTGAAATTGATTGATGGTGAAGTTCCTTGTTGTGCATTTTATGATAGCCGGATAAGTATATCTCTGCATTTCATTTATTGTTGGATGGACCGCACTATGTGGCATCACCTCCCTCCCAACTTAACCCTGTGACTATTGATGGCCCTTTTTCCCTGCATTTGTCTCTACACAGTAATAATGGATGAATTTTGTCTTGAGATTTTACCCATTCATTGAATGCCTAAAATTTTATGGTCAACGTTCTGGTTGGGGTTTTATTGTTCCTTGGTTTGGATCCTTGCTTCTGCATTACTCTTCATGGATGTATTTTCCTAGACGTTTTATATCCGCTTTTAAATCGTTGATGGGTAGTTTACAGTCATTGACAATCACTGTGATGGTTAATGCATTGTTGTATATACATGGATGTGTTTTAGTGGTGAATTCGTTTTGTAATAGATGTTTATATATTACCTCTGTTATTAAATAGATAAAGAGAATTTTGAATTCGTTAGATAATGGATGTAATGGCGAATTCGTAGATCATGGATGTGGCATATTGGTATTTAATTAATGGTGGTGCAGTTTTAAAAATATGTTGGCAATCCCTGGTATAATTAGACTTCATTGCCGTATGTGCATGGAATCAATATAATCTTAGTGATTTTTTTTTTTCTGTATGTTAATGTGTAATAGCTGTGAATTTCCATTGACGAAAACAATTTTTAAGGCAACTCCATGATAGCAGTGGCATTCCTGTTAGTGAACTCATGTCACGATTTTTAGACACTGCATAATGGCCAATCGATTGTAATATCACTTCTGAATTTTCATCCTGGTAGTGTCACCGGGTTATTTTATTCCTTTATGTAATTTTGGCCAGCGAATCCGCCATTTTCGACCTGCAGAAATACTGGTGCTTTTCCTCACTCTTCGCTCTAACTTTAATACTGTGATTTTACCTCCAGGGGCGCCTTGAACTGTAGTGATTTTCCTGCAGTTAAACTAACCTAGATGCCTACCATCTGATGGGATTGTAACTCATTCTAAAACTATGATCTGTTACCTTTAAACTCTTGACTTTCGCCCATGAAAACTGTAATGAAGGCGCGCCCTTTTTCCTCTACAACCTTTAAATTCACGCCTTTGTCATTGCTGGCTGCACCCTCCCTCTGCGACTGTAATAACCCTCCTCTGCTATGAAAACCACCTTGACAGTGCACAGGCACCTCACCATCTTCGAGATTCCGAACCAAACGTCCAGCCTTTTGTTTTGTTTTAAAGGTGTCTCCACGTTGTTAGGATAAAGTTGCCATTGATGGTTGCCCAGTTCATTCTGGTTTTCTGATACTTGCCGAGCGAGTTAGTAGCCAAATTGTTAGCTGCCAAATCGATTTCGTGATTTCTGGCATGCGCTCTTAAGTTTCCCTTCGATTCTGGCATGCTCTCACCACTGTTAGCTCTTGTTGCCGATTTTTATTCTTTTAATGTGCAAAGTGGATGGGCCGCTAATTCTCAATGCTATTATTGTTTATGGAATGTTAATGTAATGAAATGTTAATGTTAATGCTAATTTTCAATGCTATTATTGTTTATGGAATGTTAATGTCATGTAATGTTAATATTAATGCTAATAATTATGGTAATGCTAATTTTCAATGCTATTATTGTTTATGGAATGTTAATGTCATGTAATATTAATATTAATGCTAATATTTAGGTAATGTTGAGTCTTAACTATTGGGTGGTTGTTGTCGGATTCCTTGACTTGCACCTTCCATAGAGGACGTGGTTGTTCATTTAATTATTGTTGTATTGGGTAGTAAACATTTAATTGCTTGGTCTGTTGTGTTGGGCGGGATGTAAACACCTCCTTGTTCCTCAGAACAGTCACCATCCCTGAGACCTTAAATGGTCAAAATCGATGGGAAGCTGGGCTTCAACATTGCTTATGTGTCCTGGAGGTCCTAAGCATTGCAGGGTAGGACGGTTGGGTAGTTAGTCTTTTTCTTTTTGACGGTTGTTTATCGCTCATTGCTTCCTGATGATTGATGTGCATCTTGGGTCGATATGTTGTTGTCACCGTTTCATGCGACTTGTTCATTGTCGTGTTTCTATGTAGAGTATAATGTATTTATTTCCCTTGTACACACACACACACAATAAAAAAAAAATATTGCACTTGTTTTGAGAGGTCGATGTCGTGACGAACGGGAGGTTCGTTACAACGATTCCTCATGACTTGGCCCTTTGAATTCTCCATCATGTGAGTTAGTGAAACGTTGATCCTGTGCCATGAATCCCTCTAGTACCAATGACTAAGAGAAACCTTGGGATTTCGAACCTCTGTTCAATGCTAAACCAGGTGCAACTGCATGATCCCGATCACCCGACCGTCGATATGATCTATCTGATGGATGTCTTCCATTGAAAATTGATATTGCTCGCTCACTTGATTTGAGTCCATATCATACCACTCTAAGTGTTGTGCTCAGTACTCACGACTGAGGCCTGTGAACAACTATTTGGATAACTGACCAAGGACTCAGAAAACAAAGGATCAAAGAGAGGGGAAAAGAGAGAAATGGTTGACTTTAGGGAAAATAGGAAGGATTAGGGCCTATATCTCTTAGGAAATTGGACAAGGAAAATGGGTCGATCCAAAGGATGAAGGAAAATAAAAGAAAAACTACAAGCTGAGAGGAAAAACATACGATTGGGTCTACAAAAAGAGGAAAAATAGGCGATATTACAGACCTAGGTAGAAACCACAGACTCAAAATACCCTAACAAGTTTATGTGCTAACATTGGGCTCAATAGGGGATGTCATGTTCCCTACGAGATGCCAGGAACGCGTAGTTCCAGTGCCTTTCTTTGGGTTATGGAGTATCCAATTAAAAACAATATAAACGTAAAACATAGGGGGTATTTACAATGGTGGGATGTCGATTGCGGCTTTAAAAAAAAAACATTTTTAGGAAGTGCCCATTTATAGGGCCACCAAAATATTTGTCTCCCACCAAATTCTGCAATCTACAAGTGTTGTTTTGAAACGCTTCAGAAATATTGACAGGACCTATCCAAAGGGATTCAAATTTACCATGCTTGCCCTTGTCCTATTTGGGTGCATCCCATTTTAGTACTATATCTCCCATCTAGAAATCCTCTTTAAGTCCTTTCCTGTCAAAATCCTGCTTGATCTTCTACTGACTATCATGTGCTCTGCCCATCACTTTCTCTCTAGTTTGTTGTACTTCTACCAGCTGATGAATTCTCCTGATCATTTCATTAGGCTCTCCTTGGTAGTATTGGAAGAATTTCACTACAGGTAGGGAAAGCTAAGAAGGAAAAACTTCTTCAACCCCATATACCAGTTGGAAAGGAGAGATGCCTAGGGACCTCTTTGTTGTCACTATCAATCCATAGAGTAAATTTGAGCTTTGAGTCCCATTATTTCTTGTTGTCCTATATTAGTCTTTTGATGATCTTTATTAGGATCTTGTTCGAGGATTTTTCTAATCCATTTCCTTGCGGATAGTAAGGGGTGGAGTGGATTAATGAAATTATGAATTGCTCACAAAACGTGATCAACGGTTCGACCTTGAAGGAAGTAGCATTATTAGTAACAATTATGTTTGGGCAACCAAACCTTGCTATAATATCTTTGAGAAAACCAATGATCACTTTGTGATTAGCACTCCTTGTGGGGATAGCTTCTATCAACTTGGTAAAATGATCTGTTGTAGTTAAAACCCACCTTTATTGACCACTTGAAGAAGGATGAATTTCCCCAATAAAGTATAGGCCCCATTGCTGAAAGGGTCTTGAAGATATTACGGGCTTCAATGGCAGAGACTTGAGATGGTGCTTCCCAGAGAATTTCTGACATTTAATACAAGCCTTGATTTTCGCACAGACATCAGTGAATAGAGTAGGCTAGTAGTACCCATCCCTGAGAATTTTGTAGGTTGTGGTCTTCCATAAATTATGTCCCCCACATAGGTTGTCATGGAACTCAAATATAATCATATGGGCCTCTTGTGGGTCTAGACATATCAGGAACACTCCTAGTGGGTCTTTCCAGTACAAGACCTGGTCAATAAAGAAATATCTAATTGCTTTGAGCTTTAAAGCTCTTTCCTTGCTTTTCCCCATTCCATATGGAGGTTGCAACTCTTGCAGAAAATATATAATGTCTTTATACCAAGTGTATTCTTCCAATGGAGGGTTGTCCTGAGATATTTTATTAGACAACTCGGCTTGCTGATCTTCTGAGAAAGTGTCGATGAAATTGACCCCCAAAGATTTACAATTAGATTGAGCCAATAACTTGGCTAAACCCTGGCCTTTAACTAGCTTGGTGGGTTTTATTTCCAGATCAAATTCAAGGATTCTGGAAATCCACTTGCTCCTTTTCCCTTCTATGTCAAGTTGAATGAGAATGTCCTTCACAGAAGCTGAAGGAACATATGCAATGATTTTTGAATGCAAAACATAGACTCTGAAATATTTGAGATCTTTCACCAAGGCATAGGCCTGCTTCTCCATGATGTCATATCTGATATTTGCATCTCTTAATGCTCTGTTGAAAAAGGAAGTAAGTTGTTCCAGCCCTACATCATTCTTTTGTAGTAAAACAACTGCCACTGTGTCAAATGAAGTAAAAGAGAAAATCAGAAAATCCTTGGAGTAATCAGGACTGATAATCATAGGTTCTTTAGTCAATGCCTTCTTGATTTGGTTAAAGGATTCTCTGGGATCAATACCCCATATTACTTCATTCCCTTTCCTAATCATAACAGTGATATGTTTCACTAATTCAACAAAATTTGAAACAAACCTTCTCAAAAAATTAATTTTTCCCAGGAAAGATTGAACCTCCTTCTCGGACCTGGGAAGTGACAAGTCTTGAATGGCTTCTACCCTTCTTGGATCGATCCCGATTCCCTCAGATGATACAATGTCTCCCAACAATTTTCCTTCCTGCATAGCAAATAAATACTTCTTGGGATTTAGGGAGATACCAAACCTTATGCATTTCGAGAATACCTTTCTCAGATGTTGACAATGTTCTTTATCATATTTGGAGAAGACTGTTATGTCATCTAGATATATGACCACAAATTAATCTCTTTCTCCAATGAATGTGATGTCCATGGCTCGTTGGAAGGTTGATCCCGGGTTCATTAATCCAAAGGGAATTTTGGAATACATGAATGTGCCCCAAGGAGTGGTGAAGGTTGTATTTTATCTGTCTTCATGCAGGACAAAGATCTGATTGTAGACATAAAATCCATCAATCATGGAGATACTAGATGTGCCTATCACTCTCTGCAACATGTGCTCCATTCTTGGTAAAGGTTAATTGTCCTTCTTTGAGCTTCTGTTCATATTTCTGAAATCAACACAGAGTCTGATCACTCCACTCTTTTTCCTCACTGGAACCAGGTTGACCATCCATTCAGAATATCTCAAAGGGACAATGATTTGGGCATCCAACAACTTCTTTACCTCTCTCTCTCTATGATGGGAAATAACATAGGATTTATCTGTCTTAACTTCTGCCTAAATGGTTTGGCTTCCTCTTTCAATGGGATATTATTCTCGATGACGCTGGTTTCATATGTTCTGAGGTCTTCATAGGTCCAAGAAAACACATCATAAAATTATTTTAATAACTCATCATACTCGACCCTCTTCTCCCTTGAGAGGCTGCTTGAAATCTTGTCAAATTTCGGATCCTTCTCTATGGAAATATTTCACTTAGCCACATCAACATCATCATTTGAGACTTTACGCTTTACTACCACATCGTTCCCATCGAAAAATATTTCTAAAGGAACTAGTGCCTTTGGAATGTGGTTGCTAAGCAGCTGGACAATATGTTGATTAGCGATTTTATTTAGAAATACATCAGCGTGAGGGTCACCTTCAGGATCATGATCCTGATCAATGTGTAATGAAAATAACTCATCAATAGACTCAAAATAAAATTTTGATTTCAATATCATCCTCGAACACCTTCCAATGCTTGATATTATCAAGTACAGAGGGCCTATATCTAATCTCAACATCATACCTGAGCTTAGGTGGCAGTGGGACCCTGAGCGGGCTCGCTGAGATGGCCAAATAATAGGCCATAGTATTTTCCTCTCTTGGAATAAATAAAATGTTGAAGGTTGAGAATAAATTGTCAATTAGGTTCCACACCTCATTCCTGTAAGTCCTTAGCCTAGGGTGCTTGGCTTGATAAACATTTTTGACCTGATGAACAATTAGTTCAGCATCTCCAAATACTACTATCTCTTCAATTCCCATGTCTTTCCCAGGCCTCAAACCCAAAAAAAGAGCCTCATACTCTGCCACGTTATTGGTAGCTTCAAATTCTAGTTTATAGAAAAAAGGTATGGATTCTTGACAAGGTGACAAAAAAACTACTCCGACACCAACACTTTCTCTGGAAGAGGCTTCGTCGAAGAACATATTCCACAAAGAATTAGTTGGGGGAGGTATTTTGTGAAAAGAAATGGGTTTCTTTCTGATTTCAAGAGGAGATTCAGGAGTATTAGGGATATGTAACAAACTATATCCCAAATCAATGTCGAGTGCAAAGATGGGATGATTGGTGGGATCCACTTCATCACTAATAATGTAGGCCAACTGATCTTCTTTGTACAGTTTCCTATGCTCCCCCTCGAACACTGGAATGATAACATATGTGAGGTCCATCTGCAAGGTTCCCCCAAGTCATTTTAACCAATATCTTGACAATAACATGCCAAACTTGGGGGGAACATCATCCACCACGATATCCATGACCACGCTCTTCATGGGAAATTGAAACAAGTTCACAACTAGATCTTTGATGACCCCAAGACATTGCACTCTCCTCGAATCAAATGAATATAAATCATGATGTGATTGTTTAATTTCTAATCCAATTTCTTCCATGACAGTTTTGGGCATGAGATTATGAGATTCCCCTGAGTCCATCAGACAGTTATGAAGCACCTTATCATGTATGTTCGACTATGTGTAGAAAGGAGGGAATGAATCGTCTCTATCTTCTACCATAGGACCTAAGATGATTGTTGGCTTTTGATCTTGAATATTTACTGAGTTTGTGGAATGGCAGGATGGCTTGGACTGCAATATCTTGGAGAGGGATTTTTTGAAATCTTCGTGCTTAATTAGCTCTAAAAGGGGCATAGGAATCTTGATATTTTGAATTTCATGCTCAAAACTAAAAGAGGAAAGGGGATTCGTAACTCATCTCACTTCTGGGACAGGGTCTTTGGGTATCGGTGAGGGGTTCAGAGCTTTCTTTTCTTTTCTACTATTTGCTACATCTTTAGAAAGCTTTTATGCTCTGGGAGTTGGATCAAGGACGTCGAAATTGATTTATTTCTTATTAGACTGGGGGTTGTATTTTTTGGGACCCCTCTTTTCCTTCTCCCCCTCACTCAACTCATTTATTTGACTGTCTATAAGGGACTCATCATATGCAGATTGAGTTAAATGGGGAAAAGGGGAGGTGTCTCCAATACAATGAATTTCAGGGTCAATCTCTTCTTCTTTCCTTTCCTCATCAACAACAAAGTTATTTTGGAGGGGGGTTTGAATTTTTTGCTCATCCCTATCTCTTCTTTAGGGATATCTTGGAATTATTTGAGGGGCATTGTTTGGTCTTATGAATTTGGCTCTGTTATCATCATTTTGGACATTCTTATATCCTTGCTTCCCTTCGAATTTCATCTTATCCATTTCTGCAGATAGGGACTTCATCATCTTGGTCAATTCATCTACTTGAGGGTGAGATGCAAAATAACAAGAGGTTGAGGCCTCAACTCTCCCTCTCCCTCTGTATGTGACATCCCTATTTCTAATTCTGTCAACTGCTAACACATTGTATTCTACCTCTAGGGATTCATCTTTCATTTGAGCCAAGGAAGTATCTCTTCTTTCTCTCAACAGAAGGAAAAAATCAGGGTCAAAAGCACTAGCATATGTAATTTTAGCAGAGGCTTCAGTAGGAATTATCTCAGCAGGGATCTTATTGTACATTTTTTTGAATCTTTTGGAGAAGTCAGAGACATAGTCTCCCTCTTTTCTGTTCAGGGACCCAAACTCAGTGATACAATACATAAAGTCTTTTTTTATCCCCCCACCGCCTTAAGAAAACATCATCTAAGGCTTCAATCCCATCAATAGATCCAAGGGTCAATCCCCTAAACCATTTCCTAAACTCACCATCAAGGATCTGAACAAAGAATCTCTTCTAGACATCTTCGTTCTCAATGTTTAGATTGTCTGCATAACTGTAGAAGGAAACAAGGTGTTCTTCAACAGTTATGTCTTCCTCTCCCATGAACTTAGGCATATACTTTAGGTAATCTCCAACAAGAAGAGAATTCATTGGCTGAGGTAGGACTAGAGGGGCATATCTTGCGGCCACTATGACATCCATTTTGTTCCTATGAGGATTGGCACCTTCCATGGGGATAATAGGTGGAGGAGAACTAGGAGGGGAAGGTGTTCGAATAGGGGAGACTAGAAATGAGCTTCCGCGAGGAAAGGGAAACAACATAGGGTTTGGAGAAAAGGCTACAGGGCTTGAAGGAAAAGAGGATTCCCTTTCTGCAAAAGCAGTAACTCTAATAGGAGGAGGAGTAATAAAACCTGTAGTGGGAAAATCTTCCAAGGTATGGGTTCTACACCAAGGTACAACTTTAGGGGAGAGAGGAGTGACAAGTATTTCCTCCTCCAAATTCGGACATGTAGGGGAAAACTCAACAGGAACACTCCCAAACTTTAAACCTTGAGAAATTCCAAAGGACATTATAATAGGATAATGAGAAGTAGATATCGGAGTTTCTAAAGGAGGATAGTTAAAATCATCAGAAATACCTGGTTCAACAACAGAAGTACCTTCTCGAGGGGCCTTTCCCTTTCTGAAAATTTTCTCTAGGTCAAATTCAGGTGTTGCTAAAGGAAGCTGTGGATTAGACCTTGTGTTTTTGCCTCTGGAAGCCATGGCTAAAACAATGGAGTCGCCAATGGATTCACATCAATGGAGTCACCACAGTGGAGTTTCCAAGTGCACAGTTGTAATATTTGTTGTACTAAGTTCTGATGCGCCTTCAGAACTAGTAAGCTTTGTCGTTCAATCCCAGGGAAAATCTTCAATTTCATCCCTAGAAATGGTGCCATAAATGTTAGCACCAAAAGTCACCTCTGGATTGTTGCAGAGATAAGCCTGATACCCATCAATATTTTATGTCACAGGTTGGTTATAAAAGGGTCAAATGGGTGCAATCTCAAGAAAATATCATCCTAACTCAGAAAACTGGACTGATATGCACAAGAAGGTGAGGTATGGTTTAACATCAGTCAATAGGTTGTAGTAAGAGTGAGTAGGAAGAATACTTCAGCGAAGAATGTAGAGTTCTTCCATGAACATCAGGCTTTCCAACAGCCTAAGGAAGAAAAACTTAGACACAAAATATTTTTGAATCCAAGTCTCAAATGAACTGAAAGTAATTATAAAAACACTATAATCAAACTTTCATCATAATGCAGTCACAATAATTCAAGTGAATCGACCAATATTGAACTCTTTTAGTATTGGTGGAAAACAAGAGGGAGCAATAAAGTTGACTGTCATTAAACAAGAAATATCATACTACAAAGCATGACCAAAGAACCAAAGTGTTTATTAAAACTTTACAAATTGGGAGCTTTTCTCTACCATCGACCCTAACAAAATATCAAAACTGAGTATTTATACTCAAAACAACTTGCTCCCTTCAAAAGAACACTCTAGTCATTGCATTCAAGGCTTGTCATTTGCATCTTCTTCTATCATACTGCACTTGCATTCTTTTGTCAGATGCAAGATCAGATTGGTATGGGCTTCACAAGAAAATCCATAACAGGGAATGTTCGACTGACATTCTACCCTCCACGACCAGATTTTCCATGTTTTCCATTTATGTGGTGAAAGACAGTTTCAACCACCTTCCCCAACTTCATTAACCACCTTCATCAGGATCAGGATGAATCATGACACCCATTAATGCTCAAGGCAAGCTCACAACTCCTTCGAGTCAATTATGGCACCTCGAGGCCACACAGATCTTTCTTTGTGACCAACTCGGGTGTCTTTGCGCAACACCGTTTCCTTTTCCCCATGTGATCATGGACCATGACCTTGTGCTTATCCATATGAAATCTCTAGATTTCGCATTTTGGGAGACTTCACTCCCCTTGATTTCAAAAATCCCGATGGTTGCTCCCGTGAAATGGCCCATTTGGATCAATGATTTAATTTGCCTCGAATCCAATGGCTAGGATCAACTCCTTGAACATTTCAGGCATTTGTTGCTTCAATAGGTGCCTAATTTTAATTTGGCCTCACTTTCCATACGACCCTGGGTTGTGATCATGGGCCCAATTCTTAGGCGTGTCACAATTTTGCATTTCGTGAACTCATGATGTGCTCTGTGCTCAAAACTTCGAGTCATGAAATCGTGATCCCTTGGATTGGATGACACGCGTCCCTTTGAAATGAACGACCCTGATTATTTTAGCATTTCGGGACCTCAGGCCGTCTCCACTTCTCACCTCAACCTTCTGTTATAACCCTAATTTGCACCAAACATTCTTACCTGGCAACAGGCCATCTCATATTCCTTCTTTTCCAAGCCACTACTGAACAACTCTTATAAAAAAATCCATTTTTAAAAGGCCCACGCACCCTACTCCACTATAGCCCACGTGTATCTACAGTGTCCACGCTAGTTGACCCACTAAATCCCACGTGGACCTTCAGAAGCACAAAAAAAGGAAAGTTGCTGACGGAACACACAAATTTGGGTAAGTTAACTAAAACTTTTGGCCATGCATGGCCGGTCATTTAACCAAATACCTAGATCCTTCTAGCCTATAAAAGAAGGGGTAATGGTCCCATTTGAAAGAGAGGAAAAACATAGTAAAGAAACTCTACCCGAATTCATATTCCCCTTTGCCTAAGATTCTACAACCATTTTGTGATTTCAATGAAGAAGAGAAGCAAGTGTGTTAGCAGTTGGTGCACAGTAAAAGAGGAGCCCAGGACCAGATTCATGGAGCAGTGGCTGACTTCACCATTGTAAGTTGCTTTAGTGAAGTTAATAATAAACAAGTACTTTTCCTATCCCACCATATGAGGTTTTCATTGTTTATTGCGTACATGTTGATTAAATCTCTAACCCATTAATCCGTAGATCAAATGAAAGTGGAGTTCTTTGTTTGTCTTTTGTGAATGTAGGTCATCCTTGGGAGGAGAGTTGCAGTCAAAGAGTGACCAAGTGTGAAGAGGGATCGACAACAAACATCAGAAATAAGGTATGTTCACTTGATCTTCTTAATTGTGTATTTGCTTAAGAATAATGGGGATTAGGTCTAGGATGATGGTAAAAAGTAGGAATCTTTAGGTCTTTCCTGCATTCATGATAAAACCCTAAGTGCTAGTCTGTAGAGGGATTTTCTACTCACAACAGAATTGGTGACCATACTGGGGATCTCTCAGGTTTTCTGGGAATACTTTTTGGTAGTTTTAAATTGGTTTCATCACCTTTTTTTTGAGTTTCTGCAAGAGTCTCAGCTAGTAGGGATTTTGGTCTTCCATACCAGTACTTCTTGTTTTCTTTGCTTGGCTGCATTTTTTTTTCAGGAATTCATAAAGGTACACACGGCCTGTATAAGGCCTGCATGTGTGTACATGCGCCCTACCTTCACACAACCCGTGTGCATACACCTGCTGATGAAGTGCTAGCTGCGTGTCTGAGAACCCAGGAAATCCTTCTCAGGAAGAGACAATCATCCTCTCCCCTGTAGAAGTAATCCTTCTCAATGATCTTCTAGGTCCTTCTAGGTCTATGATTGAATAGTCCATAGTCAGGTAAAAACCTCAGATCAACTTTTTCTTTGCATCTTTTTTTGTCAAAGTAAGTTTTTGTGTCTTCAAGGGATTTTGGTTCTCAATACCAGTACTCCCTTCCTGAGCTTAGTCGCTTGTCTTGCTTCTTTTGAGGAGAAACAGAGGCACACGTGGCTTGCAGTGGGCCTACATGTGTGCATACACATCCTATCTTTGGGAAGCCCGCGTGCATACACGTCCTATCTTTGGACAGCCCGTGTGCATACGCTGGTTGTTGAAGTGACAGTCACGTGTCTATTTAGAAAATTTTGAGGAGGACATCATCCTCTTCCCTGTCAAGTTTTTGCTTCCCAGGTTTTTCTTGTTTCTTTCTGGTCTCTGTCATAAGCAGTTTTAGCCTAGGTTGTATCCCAACATAGCTTGCTTTTTCATTTAAAAGATTTTTTGTGTTTCCTAGATTTGTTAACTTATTTTTAGCTTGAAATTTTAAGAAAAAAGAATCGTGCATTCATCAATTTCTTTTAGAATCTTTTGTTATTTCTTCTTTGATTGGAAGAAAATATAAAAAAAAAAAATAGTTTGTTAGATCTCTTTCTTTCCTGACATTTTCTTTGCATTGTTATTTTAGAAAGAAAAATAAATTAGCATAGTGTTGTGTTTTCTTTTAATTTTAAAAGCATTTAATATATATATAATCATTCTTTTCCAGTGTTCATGTAAGTTTCATCATTTTTCACCAAGAGTCTTAACAACATTAGTTGCACTATCGTACCCTTTTGAGTAAATCAAGCCAGTAAAAAGAACGCTAATTAAAATTTACTAGACTTTATGTTTGTAGGGTCCATCAACTAGATTAGGCTAGAGCCTTGATTTAGGTTGGAGAGGAAACTCTTCAAGGATATAAAAAAAA
>SNQJ01S0044689.1:39064-49070 GCA_010110895.2 Picea sitchensis | reverse complement strand
AGAGTTACTCACCCTGCTTTGTTGATATCAGTGTAGAGATTGCACATATTACGGGGATCACTCGGAGGTATACACACAGTGATGAGTGGAATCCTTTTGAGTTGATTTCGGGCTAGATACCCTGCCCTTGCATGTGGATCGAACTGTCGACTATTCTCCTAGGCTTTATTGTTGTTGGTGGTGACCTTAGTGGCCTATCTCTCTAGGTTCTTACCCGAGGTGACTGTGGAGGAGAAAGTATTCATGGTACCTGGAATTGACGTTGACCAAACTCACTCGGGCTCCTTGGAGGGTATACCCACGATTATGCGTGGAAGCTTGCACCAGGGTGTAATTCCGTTAAGTAGGTCATCAACTTAACTTTTCCACAATATCCCCGCCCCTTCTCGTCTCGTTGTTGCGACGTTGGATTTCATCACCAACTAGTGGCTTCAAAATTCGAAGGTTTTGTTTGCCTGGTGATTGTTTCCTAGATTTTGTTTACTAGCGCATGTTGTTTGTTTCTCGAAGTTGACCATAGGAATTTCTTCGCGGAGTTTGTCACTCGTTTACAATAGCTCCCCCACATCGTTCACGTAGAATGCAAGGTTATCTCTAGAGAATATGGACGGTTCTCAACCCTTGCCTACTGGTACCCCTGAGGGCTCTCCTCAGCAGAGTTAAGTCTCAGTTGTCAATACACCACAAGTGGAAACAAGTGAAGTCCCAGTTGTCACCACACCGCAAGTGGAATCAACTGATTCTCTAGAACCTTTTCGAATTACCAATACTAGAGAGGACTTTCGAATTCGCCGTGGTGAACGACCCTTTATGCGATTGAATTCTTCCGGAGAACTAGTTGTTACTACTTCTGGATCACTCGTTGGGCCTTTTCCCGGTGTAGAAGGCCAAGATCCTTTTTGGTCAGGTGATTTTCAAAGGGTCCTTTTCGGTCCTGGTTCACCTATAGTCTACGAAATCAACCCTCCAGTGTTTTCTGAGATAGAGACTGTACCGGTGAATACTACTTATCACTTTGTTCTCATTGATGAGATGGCCCATCTCGTGAATACTACGAGTGTCGCAACCGGAGTTACTGCAGCTAGTCTTGCTCCTATCAACACACAATGAATGCCCAATGTCACTCTAACACTACCACCCGGCTACCATGCATTGAATGCTTTGTTGAATGCTTCTGTTCCAACACCTCCGCAAACCCCAGCCGGTTCTCTAGGTGGTCCTTCTTTTTCTGGGCACCCTATTCCTGGTTTTATTTCGACACTCCCTCAATTTCCTTCTGGCATTCCTAATCCTAGTGGCACTATACCGTCCATTACATCAAACTTGCAGATTCCCGTTGGTGGACAAGGTGGTACGATTCCATTTCCTCTTACCGGACACAATCCACTTACTACACAACCTACGACTAGCACACAACTTCCGATTGGAACTCCACCTACGATAGGGGGACCAACCCCACCTTTTGGACAAAATATACCTTCTTCTTTGGCCCAGTATTGGAATCAGATGCTACAAAATATTCCTCAAACAACTGGGGGACAAAAAACTGTCCCTACTATAGGCCAACCATATCCAGGTATACCCAATCCTATTTGGGGTCAGGGTCCAAATACTCAAAATCAGGTTCCTAATCAAACTCAAGGTTACAATCCTTGGAACTACTATCCTCTTCAACCACCACCGAATCATCCTGGGTCTTCCCATTATGGGCAAACTGCTTATGGTCCTACTGGTTTGCCGACAGGGCTTCCACCCCAAAGTCACCAGTACCCGCAGGTGAATCGACAATTACCTTTTCTTGCTACTTTGGATTTGCCAGATTTGTCTAGGATTTTGAATGATCCTATTCGTCACTCTCCCCAATGGCCTGTTATGTCATCTAAGCTTCCTTCGGACGTTCCTAAATTTGATGGTAAAGTGGGAGAGGACCTGAACAATCACGTTATGACTTTTCACCTATGGTGTTCATCCAACTCGTTGATGGATGACTCTATTCGATTGCGTCTTTTTCAATGAACCCTTACCGGTTCTACTGCGAAGTGGTATATTGAATTACCACGAGGTTTCTTCTCCGATTTTAACACTTTAGCCATTGATTTACTTACACATTACCAGTTACTGATCCATTATGATACAGGGACTGATATTTTAACTTCCTTCGAACAAAGTAAAGGCACTCATATATCTAATCACATCCATGAGTGGCAAAGGATACGATGTCTCATTAAACTTGAGCTCCCTGATCAGTTACTGGCTAAATGGTTCACAAAATCATTTGTGAACGAAATCGGTAAGGAGATTGCCATGGGTGGAGTAGTCATGGAAGAGCAGGCTATAAGTAGTGCTCAATATCTTGATCTCGTTTATTCACAAACGGGAACTCTTTATGATTTATTACCTGATTTACCTCGTCCAAATGCTTCCAGCACTTCAACTACTCCAGCTGCTTCGCATGCAGCTGACGGTGTGATTGGTACTGCCCAAGCCCAATCACATTATGTTTCAAGCACCAAACCTAAGTCTACTTCTTCTAATGTTCAAAATGCTCCGTCTCCTGCCACTCCCACCGGTAAAACTTTTGAGGTTAATGTTGTTCAATCTACCCCTCCCGGTAAAAATAAATCTAAAAAGGGGAGAGGCAAGAATAAGGAGGGAAAAAATAATAATCAAACAGAGAAAATTAAAACTACTCCTGTTGAAGATTAGGATAAGCCCAAACCCCGCTACCCTTGCCTTATCTGTGGTGACGATCACTACACGAAGGCTTGTCCACGGCGTGCCGAGGTCACTAAGTTCCTTCAGGGAACCCTGAAACCATCTATGCCGGCACTCTTGTCACAACCCTTCCCGTCTCAACAACAGGCTCAGTTGGTCATTCACTACCAAACCTCTTCTTCTACCATGTCATATGTTTTGATTTGTACTGGTGATTCTAAGAAAAACAACGTTGCACTTACAACTAGAGCCAAATATTATACTCCATCTAAGGAGAAGGTTGATGATTTACTTCCTTCTTTGGTACAACCATCTCCCACGACTCCACCTACTAACGGTCCTCTTCATCTCGAGCGACCGAGCCTTGATACAGTTCTGCAACCCCCCCCTAAAGGTGTTGTTAGGAAATCGACTTTCAATCCTCATGCATGTGCGGCCCAGAACTACAGCATTGTTGAAGATCTGGCCCAGGCACCTTCAGCGATGTCAGCTCTTGAAGTCCTTTAGTCTTGTCCTGCACAACGGAAGGCACTGTTGAAATCTATAGGTGGAATTGACCCAACAGATACAAATTTAATAGTCTTTGACTTGGATGATCACATTCCACGGTTACCCCTGCAACTTGCATTCCAGATACAAGTTGTTGTCTCGGACAAGAACATTTGTCGAACTGTTATCGACGAGGGTGCCTCAACGTGTGTAATGTGTTTTGCTTGTTGGAAAGCCATTGGCTCTCCTCCCTTGACTGAATCACAAAACACTCTGAAAGCCTTTAATGGCTTTGGTTTTAAACCNTTGCCTATCACACTAGAAGGTAAGACGGTCCAAGTTGAAGTGGAATTTTTTGACGCTCCCCTTGATTATAATCTTTTACTTGGTCGTAGCTGGATTGATTCCATGCGTGCAGTTGTGTCAACCCTTTTCCATGTAGTACGTTTACCTCATCAAGAAAAGGTCATTACTGTTGACCAACTTGCCTTCTTCAATGCTGATACTCGTACTGGAAACGTGTCATTTATTTCTAAAACCCCACCAGGTTATGAGAACGTCGGTGTAGGCCTGTTAAAGGACTCCTCGTTAATGGGTACTTTTCCCATTCCACCGCCCGATGTTCCACGCCCATCAGTTTATTCTATCAACATGATCTCCACTGTGCCTCACGAACTTCCTGCATCACACGACCCTTGGATTTTCCCTGAGCCTGGAGATCATTTTCGTTTTGGCGACGTAATGTCGTTAAGTCTGGTTGAGTTTGCTTATCAAGCCATTCAATCAGAAACACCTTCTACCTCTTCTCTTGATGAGTTGTCTCACAATCCTTTTCATGTTAGTTTTCCCACTGACGAGATGATCATGTCCGTCATGCAGGACACCCCTTGGGATGATGGGCATCATCGTTCCATACCTTTTCTGGAGCAACATACTCTTGAGAACTACCAACGGATTGCGACTCCGTCAACCGTTGTTGTCATATCGACCATTCCCGTGACTTCACATGATGTGTTTGTTGAAGGGAACTTAAGTAACATCTCACCCATGATTCCCATTGACATATCTATAAAATATGGGATTGTTGAAACTGTTCACATTAGAGCTTCGTGTTCTTTGGACGAAATCGTCACCTATACTTCCCTGTTTAAAGAATTTTGTGATATCTTCGCCTGGAGTTATGAAGAGATCCTCTATATCGACCCTGCCATTGTTGTTCATGAGATAAAGACATACCCCAGCGCTAAACCCGTCCGAAAACGCCTTCGTCCAGTTCACCCCCGTAAAGAGGCTTCTATCAAGCTCGAGGTTGAATTTTTTTTGAAAGGAGGCTTTATTTATCTAGTGGCTCTGACAGAATGGGTTTCCAATCTTGTTCCAATTGATAAGAAAGGAGGCAGTATTCGTGTCTGTGTTGATTATAGGGATATTAACAAAACCTGTCCAAAAGACAACTTTCCAACCCCTTTCGTTGACCAGATTGTCGATGACTGTGCCGGAAGTGAAATCTTCTCTCTCTTGGATGGTTTCTCTGGCTATAATCAAATTAACATCGCTCTCGAGGACCAACATAAGAATACTTTTATTTGTCCTTGGGGTACTTTTTCCTATAGGAAACTTCCCTTCGGTCTTAAGAATGCTGGCGCAACGTTTCAACGTGTTATGTCTTATGATTTTCATGATATAAAGCATATCGTTCAACCCTATTTGGACGATTCACCAACTCATTCTATGCGCAAAATCGATCACCCTACCCACCTCCGGGCTATTTTCATTCGTTTTCGGTTCTATCGTATACGCTTAAATCCTCATAAATGTGTTT
The DNA here is from genome assembly GCA_010110895.2 of Picea sitchensis. Taxonomy (NCBI): domain Eukaryota; kingdom Viridiplantae; phylum Streptophyta; class Pinopsida; order Pinales; family Pinaceae; genus Picea; species Picea sitchensis. The sequence continues at coordinate 44,044 of SNQJ01S0044689.1, read as the reverse complement.
TTTGCGTAGAATCCGACCGTCTTCTAGGTTTTATCATTTCGCATCAAGGGATCCGGGTGGATCCTATTAAGGTTGAGGCGATTCTTAATCTTCCTCCTCCTTCTACATTGCGCCAATTGCAAAGTTTGTAGGGGAAAACAAACTTTCTTCGTCGTTTTATCCCTAATTACGGCGAGATAACTCGAGGCTTTACGTAACTATTAAAGAAAGGTTCAGAGTTCATTTGGGATACAGTTGCAAATAATTCTTTTGAATCTTTGAAGTTGTCCCTAACGCGAGCTCCACTTATCTTTCCTCCCGATTATAGTCGTGATTATTTCCTTTATCTTGCTGCCTCGGAATATACTATTGGCATGGTTCTTGTCCAAGAGGATGATGCGCACAAAGAACATGTTTTTTACTACTTGATTCGAAGTCTCACACCAACTAAAATCAAGTATCAACATGTCGAAAAACTGGCCCTGGCTCTCGTTCAAGCTGTCCAATGCTTTCGACATTATATCCTCTCACGTAAGACTACGGTGATTTCTCATTGCAACCCTATGCAACATATTTTGATACGTCAATTGCTTGGGGGAAAGTACTCCAAATGGATTGTAATACTCCAGGAGTTTGACTTGGAATTCGATCGCGCCAAGTCTAAGAAATCCTTAGTTTTTTCTGAGTTGATATGCGATTTTCCTCACTCTGCAATGGAAAATGTAGCAGTAGATTCATTACCAGATGAATCTCTTTTCCTTATTAGCACTGGCGATCTTTGGTATGGAGATATCATTATATATCTCCAAACCCAGAATTTCCGGTCTACTTTGTCGAGTACTGAACGACGTCGCATACACTATCAAGCTCGTCAATACATTATCCTCGGGGATACTCTTTACCGTCGAGGAATTGACTCTATTTTTCGGCGTTGTTTAACATTCGATGAAGCTGAGAAATCCCTAAATGACTGCCATTCTAGAGCATGTGGTGGTCATATGTATGGGTATGCTACTACCCAGAAGATATTACGCACAGGATATTTTTGGCCTTCTTTGTTTCATGACTGCATTACTGTCGTTGAGAAATGCCATGCCTCCCAGACCTACAATTATAAAATTTGGTCACATCCTGCTCCTCTTCATCCTGTGGTCTCAGTTGGTCCTTTTGCAAAATGGGGCATCGATTTCATGACATGTCACCCTCACTTGGTCGGGGGGCATGGTTACATCATTGTAGCTATTGATTACTTTACAAAATGGGTCGAGGCGATGCCGAGTTTCTATAATACTAGCAAGACCGTAGCGTTATTTCTTTTTAATAATGTCATAGCTTGTTTTGGTGTGCCTCAAGCTATCGTCACTGATCACGGTAGTCATTTTAGGAATTTTATGATGTCTGAACTTACGAAAAAGTTGGGTCTTCGTCATGATAACTCAACGCCCTATTATCCGCAAGCTAATGGCCAGGTCAAAGAAATCAAAAAAGTTCTTATAACTATGCTTCGACAAATGATAGGAATTCATAAAACAAGTTGGCACACAATGTTGTTTTCGGCATTGTGGGCATACCGGACATCTGTCAAATCCACTACTGGGTTTACGCCTTTTCGATTAGTCTATGGTGTGGAATCCATTCTTCCTATAGAATGCGAGATACCTTCTCTGAAGCTAGCTATCGAACTCTTACCCAATACTTCTGCTGAAGAAGAACGTCTATTGTATCTGATGCGATTAGACGAAACTCGACGTGACGCCACTCTAGTAATAGAAGCCCAGAAGAAACGTGTTAAGGCACAATATGACAAGCATGTCAAGCCTTGTGTTTTCTCCGAAGGTGATCTTGTTCTTCTCTATGAACAGGATCGAGATGTGTTAGGAGCTGGAAAATTCGAACCCATGTGGCGAGGTCGTTATATTGTTCGTCGAGTTTTGGAAAAAGGAGCATATGAGCTGGTAGATTACGATGGTATCCATTTAAGTGAACCCAGGAATGGGTTGTACTTGAAGAAGTACTATGCATAAGTCATTTGTGCACAAGTACTTGTATTTTATGTATCATACTTTGTGTGTGTTACTTTAGTTTTCTTTTGACGTTATCTGGTCTCTGCCCTTATGTGACATTGTGTTTGATTTCCAAATGTCGGAGTTTTCGCTACCCTATATTGGCTTTGCTTATGGCACTAGCCGTAGTACTCAGAACCTTGCGTCCGCTGCATGGGCAATCTATGCCCCAACAAATGAACTTGTTTATTTACGAGGTGTGTGCCTTGTCCATGCGACCAAAAACATTACAAAGTATAGCACCATTATTGAATTATTGGTTGATGCTATCTCGCTTGGAATTCGTCATTTGGTTGTGCGACTCGACTCACAGCTTGTAGTATTACAATTAAGTAATATCTACTCTATTCGAAGTCCTACTTTGTTACGGGTGTACTTGCGAATTCGCCTCTTGCAACGTTATTTTGATCACATTGAATATCAGTATATTCCTAGATGTCTTAATACATTAACAGATGCATTGGCTAATTATGTATTGGACAAACATTTGAACCATTTATAAATTGAACACATCAAAATTCACACAATATAAAGTAATCCGGTAGAAACCATCTATATATATAATGATCAAAAGAGTTTTTACAAAAAGTTTGCCCGAAGACCAAAATGTCAAAAATTGAAGCTTATAGCTTCTACAAAGTGACATCACGGATGACGATCATGGTAACACATGAATGCCCTAGAAACCCTACGGAGAAGTTGACTCATAGCTGCTAATACCCCTACAGTGTGACACTAATCACGTCGTGGAACCTCTTCCAGAGTCATAAATGGAATGTCTGTTGTCAGGCCCTCTAAATTTTGTTCCACCACCTGATAATCTTCAGCATACTATGGTGTTGTTGCTACTACCTCTCCTCACCTCTGGATAGGAGAAGTTCTAGGAGGTCTATATGGTCCAACATCTGTGTTATCAATGAACGATTTTTCATTAGTCTTCGAACAAGCATATAAAACAAAAACATTTGAATATGATTAAAAAATTCAAAAACATTAGAAAAGAAAAAATGCGTGTACTTATTACCAAGGTCACCCCACTGAGTATCCTTGGGTAGTGCTAAATCCGGATCTCCTCGGAAATCCAACCCGACATATGTGTAGTCATCGACCATCAACATCTGGGTTTGCAGCCAGTCAAAGAAAATATCGTCATACTTGACGATCGGTCCTGCTACGTTCTGGGCCATGAGCCGACACCATCTCAACATCCTTGGATCCCTAGGACCTGATATGTTCTACTCAACCTATAGTCTGAATACGGGGACCCTCTCAAGGAAGAAGGACACTAGCAAAGAGCCATACCTGAATTGCTTCAGGTCACCACGCCTACATTTGGTTAATTGTTTTTTGATACTATGAAGTACAACATCTGCCCAATTGAATACTCGCGGCATAGTACAATCGATGGCGTACTAGAAGTAGCTCTGTAATGCCATATGGGGAGAAGAACTCCCAGCCATCCGAGCTATAGTAAAAAGGATAGTGCGAAGGGTCAAGTCTTGTACCCCCCAGATAACCACTTTTCCCTTTTTCCTTTCAACCTCGGGTACACAGTATTGATTATAGTATTCACTCATCTTGATTCCACCACCTCTACTACTGGTTAGGTTGACATAGTACCCCTGTCGGAACAATCCGATCAAAAATTATATGTCCTCAATGTCTAAGGACAATATGTGAGCTCCCACATGAAAAACCTGCTAGTCTGGGTCCCACATACGGACTAGGTACTCTAGTAGTCTGACTTGGGCCCTCATGCCCGGGATGCAGAAGTATTTTAAGAGCCCACAATCTCTCAATGCAGCTATGGTAGGAGGATGATTCTCTGCATTTTCATTATCCTCTTCATGTTCTCTTTCACGCCACTCAAGCACCATTTTTATGGCTATTTATCTACACAAAGAACATAAAAGGAGGATTAATGATTTTATTCATGATCTGGATCTTTTTCATTGGATAAATATTTAAAAAAAAATTGGAGATTGTGGTTCTCGCAGGTGCCCTATTAGCACAGTGCGAGAACCTCGCAGGTGGCTTAAGGCTCACCTGCGAGAACGCATCATTCTCGCAGGTCCCGTATGGGCTACCTGCGAGAATTCCAACGCACATGTAGGGTTCCAAAAACAACTTGAAACTGCAACTTTAACCAATGAAATTAAAAATTTAAACCATGAAAATGTCAAGGATGAAGAGCTTACCTTAATGTCGCAGACGGATCGTCAAATGGTATCTTGTAGCTCCCAAAAATTAACGCCAAAGTCGAAGGGTAACAAGGGGGTTTTGGAGCTCAATAGTGGAAATGTGAAATGATATGGTAAGAATGGTTATTTACTCATTTGGTTTACTTTTTTTACTATGTCATTTTGGGTTTTTATTCTTATTTATTGATTAAACCTAATCCCTAATATCAATATGAGTGTAATGACTTGGAGGTGTGATGACGTTGATAATTAAATACAAGGGTATGGACATATTTGTCTTCGTTATGGCGTGTTTTTGATTGTTTTTATGGTTTTTACATAAAACCTCGAGCATCATTTTTGTCCATTCTTACACTCGTAAATACATGAGAACATGATCGAGCATAGTTTTATCACTTTTTTGGGCTCAACAAAGTTATAAGAAAAAGGAACCCCCCTGGATTTCTCTTTAAGCTCTTTTCAGACTCTCTAAACATGAAAAGATCGTCGAGCGACCTTGCTATTTTCACGCTCGATAAAGTATTTGAAGTACGCGCCTGGTAAGCGATAATTTATCTCTTTTTCGGTCTTATCCAGACTATCTTACGAAAAAATAACTGAGAGAGTTCTCTTTTAAGTGTTTTTCCAAACTCTATAATCTTGAAAAACCTTCGAGTTTTCTATCTCTGGACTCGTTAAACAAACATTGACAGACCCGTGATGGGACCGAACCACTCCTTCTTAGGGTTCATTAAACA
>SNQJ01S0044689.1:0-24265 GCA_010110895.2 Picea sitchensis | reverse complement strand
ATATTTGAGGTGTTTTTCCTCGAAAAAGAAAAATCAGTGGGCTCAATGGTTACCCCTAGTTGAATGGTGGTACAACACTTCATACCATATAGCTACACGCATGAATTCTTTTGAAGCGATATATGGATAGAAGCCACCTTCAGTTCTCTCATACTTACTGGGTGACTCAAAGGTCCACGCGGTTGACCTAACACTTATAGCTCGAGAGGCTATTCTCAATACCCTCAAAGAGAATTTGTCCATGGCACAAAATTGCATGAAGCAACAAGTAGATCAAGGTCACTCTGAACATCAATTTGCAGAAGGGGATCAGGTGTTTCTTCGACTACAACCTTACAAGAAAACTTCCCTCAAGGTCGATCATTTTCAGAAGCTAGCGCCCAAATTTTATGGTCCTTATACCATTCTCAAGCATGTGGGACAGGTAGCCTATCATTTAGATTTGCCCAACCATTCCAAGCTACATCCTGTTTCTCATGTTTTATGCTTAAAGAAGGTGATTGGAGCTAAGTGCCAAATTCAAACCAACCTTCCAGAGTTAGTTGAAGAAGGATCCATTTGGCTATAGCCAGAAGAATTTTTGGACCAGCGTGAGCGTCACCTATGTCAGAGAACCATCAAGGAAGTGCTAGTCTAGTGGAAAGATACAACTCCAACAGATGCCACTTGGGAACCAACTTCCATTCTACAACAATTTCCTCATCTCAAGCCTTGAGGACAAGGTTGTTTTTAAGGGGGCAGACATGTAAGGGTCCTAACCCACACATAGGTAGAACAATATATTCAGATGTAATAAAGGTCAATATTAATAAGGCCTTTCAATAAAATAGAATAAGGCAGATGTAAGAAGACCTAATAGAAGCTTCTTCTTCTAGAAGCATCTTCCTCTAGATGCTTCTTTTTAGTATAAATAGGAGTCGAGGGTATGAGAACCCTAACTTGGATATTATTGTAATAGAGCTCTGCTCAACTGGAGGTTTCCCTCTCGAAGAGGCTCGTGAACATTGCTTTCAGATTCAAAGTGTTATTTCTGTTATTATTCTCATATCATTTCAGTGCTATTGTGGTGAATGTTCTAGTTATATTGTTGTTATTCTGTCATTTCTAGCATTTTATTTTTGTTTTGCATAAATTTTATATCTGGTATATTACAACAACAATGACACAGAAGCTGGACATATGCACAGTGGGAGAGTGTTCTGAGAAGTTCACCTTGTGAACTTGTTCAAGATGAACTTTGGGGATGAGGGTTTCTACAGTGGAGAAGAGGTAGATCTAACAGACGAAGAACATTAAGAACCTGTTGGGATAGAGAAAGGGAAAGATAAAGAGCTTCACCGGGGAGAACCTGAAACCTCAGAAACTATGCATACCATCAAAGTAAGTACTATTATCCCTCATGTTGATTCAATAGTATTAAGCAACTAGAGTAATCCCAGTCACCAGAGTGTCCAGAGAACTATCAATAATAGTCCACCACATATTCAGTCAGGGAATCTAAGAAGATCTATGGAAGATGAGATGAGGCTTCCTATATTTATGGGATATGGATCTGAATATCCTAATCAACACTGGTTCCTATGTGAAGCCGTATGGAATATTAAAAATTTCACTGACAAGGCTGTCAAAAGAACCCAGTTTAGTACCACTCTAAGGGATCGTGCACTGAACTGGTACATGAAGCTTGTCCAAGGACTTGCATATCCTAAGCCACTAAATTAGATTAAGAATGCACCGAGTCCATAGTTCAAGAAACCCAAGTCGGAGTCACAGTGTATTACATAATTGAAGGAGAACAAGTAGAAGGTGTCTGAACCCGTTTGGGAATTCGATCATAGATTCAAAACCTTAACAAGTCGATTGACTTTTCAGATCCCAGATGAATAGAAAAAAGAATGGTTCATTGCTACCCTCTTACCACACATCAGAGTTCCTATGATGCAACAAAATATGTCTTCCCAGTCTGAGGCGATGGAGATCGCCATGAATTTAGAATCATCCCCTATGGGAGAATCCAACTCACGTATGAGTCATATCTTGAGTCATCTCACTAGTTTGTCTCTACAGGTCGAAGATATGAAGAAATACAAGGGAAAAGATAAAAGAGAAGGCATATGGTGTGTCAGATGTAGATCAGAAGGCCATGACAAGGAACATTGTCCCCTATTCAATGAATACTTGGCTTCTGGAGCTACAAGCCCTTTAAAGCAAGTAACCTTACCTTAGTGCGAGGTATGCAGAAACAGACATCGCCCTGGTGAGTGCTACTACATGAAAACCTATGTTCAGACACCTACAAATTTGTACTGTACATTCTGTAAGTTCGTAGGACATGATGATAGGGATTGTAGGTCTTACGATCTCATGCATGAAAGTTCAAGAGACATATATAATATTCAAGGTGAATTACAACAAGAAGGAAACACTATGTAGTATAACTCTCCTGGGAGAGGAAACTTCAATCCTCATGGTGGATTCAGAGGAAGAGGACGAGGAGGAGGAATCGGTCGAGGCTAAGGACAAATAATCTATTATAACTATGCACAACTAGGACACCTTGCAAGCGATTGTCAGAACCCTTGTACCACTTGCAGCTACTGCATCCCGTTTGACCATGTTATAGAAGATTGTCCTGTGTTGCTAGCTAAGATTCAAGAAAGACGAGGACCTCAACATAACTTGCAAGTGAAACTGATATATGCTGAGCCTCGCAGAGAAGACCCTAGATTCATTTTTATAACCAGAGGAGGTGTTGTTACAGGAGATGACATACTGACCCAAGGGAAGAATACAAAATATTCAGGAATCATGAAAGCTACAGAGAAGACACAAATGTTTGATGAAAATAAATAAAAACAAATGTTTGAGGAGGTAAGAAAATAATTCCTAGGAGACCAAGGTTCCTCATCGAAGACCAAAACAGAAGTAAGAGAGTATGGAATTCCTCTGGAATTTGATCAATATTCTTTGCCAAAATAAGGAAAAGAGGTAAGAAATCTCATGGAATTTTTATATACTTTCATTAAGTTGATTCATGATGAAAGCGTTGTACAAGATTTACAAAATTTAATTAGACAATATGAGATAAGAAAGATAGACCCCTTACTGAATAGGGAAGTACACCAAATCGGTAAGAAGAGAAGGACAAATAAGGAATTACATTTGAATTCTCAAATAGGAGAGTATGAGATAGATTATGTAGTCCACGACTTATGGTCAAAGGTCGATGTCATTATGAAGCAAACCTGGGAACTGATGGGAAAACCAAAGTTGATCTATTCTCCTATCAGGATTAGGATGGCCAACCAACCAGCTGTAAGCCATTTTGGTAGATTAGAACATGTCCATGTGGACATCGACAGAGTAATAATGTTTGTAGATTTTGAGGTAATTGAAATAGTTCATGATAGTTGTCCTTACCCCACGTTGTTAGGAATTGATTCGGACTTCAATAATTCCACTGTGGTTGATTTAAAGAAAATACGTATGACTTTTTAAAGAGATGGCCTTAGGGTCATTTCACCTTTATATCCAGATGAAGGTCAGTGATACATAGATCCCATCAGAGAAGAAGACCGCGCATACGAACTAGAAAATATATACAAGCTAACAACCAGACAACAAGATTACATTAATCCTACATCTGATGGGAACTTAAGCTAGCGAAGTGATAGCAAATGTTCATCAGACTCAGAAGAAGCACTAAAGAATCAGAAGAATAAGATGTATGAAGTATCTACAAGAAGATGTGCTAGATTAACTAGAGAAGTTCGTTGGATTGGCACAACAGTAAGCAACTTACCCACCTTTGATGGTTTGAATCCTTTAGAAACCTTCTTGTCGGACTTTGAAGAGAGTGTACCAATAAAACATAGATTATTGGAAATGTATGAGCCCTTGAAAGCCACACCAGACACAATATGGTGGGGGACAAACAAAAACAACATTGTCGACTAGGTACAATGTCGTACCCTGATGACAACGCGGTTCTCAGCACAAGTAAAAGGCTGCAAAATTTGATACACAGGTTGAAGCTGCCCAAAGGACCATGTGTGAAGTTGTGAGGAAGCATGGAGCAACATTCCTCAAGAATAATGGATACACAAATTCATTAAAACACTAGACACGACGCCTATCAACTGGAACCTCCAAGCAGAGTTGCACCTCATCACTACAGATTGGAAAGGTATGACTCAGAATTTTGTAACTACCTTCTTATTTGAAAGTCAATATTCCTTAGTAGATCAAGCATTACATATTGTGAGACAGAAAGTATTTGAGGAGGAATCTATCCTTCCTTTGGAACAAGAAGAGGGAAAATGAACTACGCCTCTCCAGAAACTACAAGGCTGTTACAACATCAATGTTGATGAAGACGATGATCTGAGGAAGGTGAACATTGCCGAAACAAAAGGCCAGAGAGATGTAGAAGGACAAGGAGTTGAGTTACCATTTGCTGGATGACCGATCAGTATTAAGAAGGTCAATATTGGAACAAAACAAACCCCGAAGCTTGCTAATATCAGAGATTATTAGGATGCTGCTACCATTGAAAAAATTACAGAGTTACTGCATGAATATCAGGACTTGTTTCCAACCAAGTTCACTGCTATGAAGGGCATTAAAGGGCCTATGGGAGAGATGAGGATTCCTTTAAAGACAGATACAAGACTAGTCAAACAGAAACCTTATAGATTGAACCCTAAATATAAGGAAAAAGTGAATATTGAGATCGACAGAATGCTCTAAGAAGGAATCATCGAACCTGTCGAAGAATCAGAGTGGATTAGTCCTATGGTGGTACAAGAAAAGAAGACAAGAGAAATCAGGATATGCGTAGATCTCAGGAAGCTGAATAATTCTTGTTTGCATGACCCCTTCCCTACACCATTCACTAACGAAGTGTTAGATAATGTGGGAGGAAAAGAAGTATATTCTTTTACAGATGGATTTTTAGGATACCATCAGATCCAGATTGCCAAGGAAGATCGCCATAAGACCACATTTTCAACAGAATGGGGATCCTACCAATATACAATGATGCCATTTGGATTGAAGAATGACCCAACCATAGTTTCTAGAGTGGTGGTCAAAGCATTCAAGGAGTTTTTGCACAAATTTTTAGAAGCATACTTTGATGATTGGACTGTTTTTAGTTTATTAAAAAATCATATTGAATGTATAAGGCTAATGTTGGATAAATGCAGGCAGTGTCAAATTGATTTGAATTTGAAAAAGTGCATCTTCTTCTCACCATTTGGAGTTCGGTTAGGACATATTGTATGTAAGCAAGAACTGTCGGTAGATCCATCCAAGATCACCATTATAGTTGATCTACCCCCTCCTACATCAGTTAAATAGTTGCGCACTGTGTTGGGACACACAGGATACTACAGGAAGTTTATTAAGGGATATGCTCAGATTACAACACCCATGGAGAAGCTGTTGAAGAAGGATTGTCAGTTTAGTTGGATGGAGGAATGCCAACGGATCTTTGACACATTGAAACATAAAATGGTTACTATGCCCATTCTGGTTTTCCCATATTGGACCAAGGAGTTTCATGTACATGTCGATGCATCTTCCATTGCTTTAGGAGTTGTGTTATCACAACTGAGAGAAGGATATATCAACCACCCATTAGACTTTGCTAGCAGGAAGCTACCAACTACTGAGATTAATTACACCACCATTGAGAGAGAAGGGTTATCCATGGTCTATGCATTGCATAAATTTCACCACTACTTGTTGGGAGGACACTTTAAAATTTTTACTGATCACTCCATGCTAAAATACCTAGTCAACAAGCTAGTGTTGAAGGGAAGGATATGCATATGGATTCTTCTATTTCAGGAATATGATTTTGAGATCATAGTAAAGCCAGGGAGAATGAACAAAGGTCCTGACCACTTGTCAAGGTTGGAACATGGTGAAGAGATGACCATTTTGGAGGATGCACTACCGGATGCACAACTATTGGCCATTAGAAAGATATATGACCACTTCGCAGAGATAGTCCAGTTCCTAACAATAGGAATGGCACCTACTAAAGATACAATTCCTCAGAAGAAATAGCTAGTAGTGCGCGTTGCATACTTCTCACTTATAGCTGGACATCTATACAAGATGGGAGTTGATGAGATATTGAGAAGGTGTGTTATGGAGGCAAAACGACCACTGATCCTTGCATAAGCTCATGAAGGCATCACAAGAGGACATTACGTAGGGAAATCAACTGCGCAGAAGGTTCTTAGAGTTAGCCTTTGGTGGCCTATCTTACATAGAGATGCTAAAAACTATTCCAGGGCCTACGACGTATGCCAAAGAGTTGGGAAACCATCCAGAAGAGATGAAATTCCATTAGCCCCACAATTGACCGTACAAGCATTTGAGAAATGGGCCATTGACTTCGTTGGACCTATAAGCCCACTAGGAAAGCGTACAGGAGCAAGGTACATAATTACAACTACAAAGTACTTGACCAGATGGGCCGAAGCAAGATCAGTTAAGGACTGTAGTCAGACTACAACTGTGCGCTTCATATTTGATGACATCATAACCAGGTTTGGATGCTCAAAGATCCTTATGAGTGTTCAAGGAACACATTTCATTAATAATATAGTTGAATCCCTGACTGAAGAATTTGTAGTCCACCATCAGAAGAGCAAATGGGACAGTTGAAGCATTCAACAAGATCTTGGAGTCAATGCTCACGAAGATTTGCAGTGTGAACAAGGATGATTGGGATCTAAGAGTACCAGTAGTATTATGGGCCTATAGAACTACTTGCAAGAAACTAACAATGCATACCCTTTTCAAGTTGGTATATGGTCTTGAAGATGTTGTTCCAATGGAATATCTAGTACTAAGCCTAAGAATTGTTTCCTTTACAAATATGGATGAATCGGGCATTGTTCAAGAGAGGCTTGCACAACTGGTTGAACTAGAGGAAGATAGATTCATTGTAGGATTCCATCAGTAGGTTCAGAAGGAAAGAGAGAAGGCCTATCATGATAGGCACATCAAGAAGAAGGCATTCAAACAAGGTGATCTAGTACTGGTATATGACAGTAAGTTCGTAAAACATCCTGGGAAGTTTAGAACACATTGGTTAGGGCCATATCTGATCTCTTATGTTATGGAGGGATGAGATGTGCAATTGAAGACTCTGAATGGGGAGTGGAAGGAAGGTTTATTAAATGGGATCCGGTCGAAATTGTACTATGAAAACCAGCTACCCGAAGTTCCCAGTAAACACAAGATGAAAAGGGCATAGGTACCAGGTGCAGTTGAAACTGGGTACCAGACACATAAAATACAGTCTGCAAAAGGAGGAAAAGGAGGCATAAAGAAGAAAGTAGAGGTTGCACTACGCAGTCAAAAGTCGAAGTAAAACAGAAGGACCAGGTCTGAAGTGCCTTGGGATGAGTCACGCGGAGTGTTGGGGGCCTGTTATCCCTTGGTTATGGAAACAAGCAAAGAGAAAGGAAGAGAAGGAAAAATGTGAACTTTGCGGAAGACACAGTGACTGTTACTGGGTCGAAGTGAGCAAAAGAGCATAAAATATGGAGCAAAGAAATCCGTTGGATGAGGAAATTGAGGATGATAGATCAATAAGAAATAAGGATCATGGACAATTCAGCAAGTGGAAAAATACACCATTAGATTATTTGGAGCACCGCGTGAGAAGGAAGGAAAGATAGGCTGGAAAAGCCCTGAAAACACGGGTCAAGTTGACCTAGGGTTTAGACACCTAGGGTTTTGGTATCTAGGGTTTTGGACACCTAGGTTTTGGCCTAAGGATGTTGGTGAGCTATTGTAATGTATAAATAAAGGTCACGAGGACCTAGTTTGGGTTGGTACGATATTTTTTAGTATAGTTGTATTGATGATTAAGAGTGATTATTGTTGTGTGAGAGAGAAGTGCTAAGTGTGAGAGCTTTCAGGTATTGTAAGATCTTCAGCTGGGTGAAAAGATTGATCCTGCAGCTGGGTGAAAAGATCGATCCTGCAGATGGGTGAAAAGATCGATCCTGCAGCTGGGTGAACAGGAAGGTGAGAGAAAGAGAGGATAAGAAAGAGGATCTACTATCTAAGAGTGTAGACAAGAACTATATGCTTCATCCTAATATATTATAAAGCACAGTTTTGTGGACGTAGCCCTAGAGAGAGGGTGAACCACGTACATTTTGTGTTGTGTGTGGTTGATATTCTATCTCTGTCATTGATATACTGTGATTGAAATATTATGTTAGATATGATAAGTAGATGTGCATAGTAGATCTAAGTTGATAAGTGATATATGAATGTTGTATTGTTCTGTGTTAAATCCACTTGATCTTCCCTATGGTTGTAGACTTCTTTGTCCTGCAACCCCCTCATAACTGCTTTGGGTGAGACTGCATCTTCTTCACAGGTGTTGTTGAAAGGGCCAGTAGTTAGGGCTTGTTGGTGCACTCTTGGAGCTGAACCCCAGGTCTTCCCCTGTGCCAACACCATCTAACTCTTTGGTAAGATCAACAAGATTTAAAAATATGTCACTTCGCTTAATTTTAACAACATCAAAATCAAACAACAATTCTATTAAACATTTGATTATTTTAAGCCAACAATCATTAATGTGCTTCATTCAAATATTGGAGTGACGGTTTTTTTCTCCTCTATGTGTGTCAATCAAACTTGAAACTTTTGTTGCAACCGTTCCCACTACTACTTTATAAAAACCTTCATCGTTTTCTAAGTCTTTTTGGAGATATTCCTTAAAGTGTGTAATCCTTGTTGAGAAGCTAGTTGAACTCTGTGTTAATTCCTAGATTTCAAGGATTAAATCTATTCTCTTTTGGATACCATATCCAACATATTTTATTACAACCAATAGTAATATGGATGAACCATTCAATTTGGAACAAATTTTTGGTACATCTTCAAGGGTAAGTACTAGTTGAATTGTGGTTATTGGTTCGACAAATAATTATTTTGGAATTAGCGATTTATCAAATTCCTTATTATTTCCTTTAAAAATGAATTTTCTTTCTCAATATAAAAACATATTCCTTCAGTGCTTCTCCAATTGCATGTTTTCAAGGGCGGAACCCCATGAAAATTGATTTCTGATTTCCATTTCTCAACACTTTTCTTATTTTCTAAACACTTTTCTTATTTTCCATATTTACTTTTTGTATTAACAATTTCTTAGAATTATTGAGGTAGGTCGTGTGGTGAAGTGTAACAAACTCTTATTCAAATATTTTTGTCTCTTTTGAATCCATATCCTTAACTATTTCCCTATTTTCCATCAATATTTGCTCCAACCAACATAAAGGAGAGGCCTCAGGGAGATTTTGGTTGTCTCCTCCTCCTTCTTCGAATTACTTAGACTTATTAAAATATGAAGAGTATATGAACATGGACATGTGTGAATAAAATACATTTTTAGGGTCAAAACCCTTGATGCAATGAGATTATTTTAAACCAAGTTGATCCAGTGGACCAACAAATTCATCTAAATGGGAAATATGTTTGACATCTATTTCCCCAACCCTCCATGGTAATGGAATAATTATTTCTTTCTTTCTTCATTGAAAAATTGTGCCCATTATCTCTATTGTATGCACACCTCAATGACAAAGAATCAATCAGACACATAGAAGGGTAAAAATAAGGGTTTCCCCTAGAACCCGAATAGCCTCAAAAGACTAAAATCCTCCAAAGTTTCAAAGATTCATTTCTTTACAAGAAAGGATGCAACCTCTAGTGACAACCTTGATGCAGTAGGACCATGAATACATTTTTTGAAAGAATACATAAAACCATTTTGGACTACATAAAAATTTCATTTGGATTTATGTCTCCATAAATCTTGGTACCAAATAGAAATTGGTTCCACCTTAAAATCAACATTCCTTTCCCTTGGAAAGTCTTCAAATATGTTACAGTAAGCGATGGAATAGACCAAATAAGAAATCATGTAAAATTTATATTTTGTTTTAGGCCACCCAACTGAAACGATATATCGTTTGAGACAATTTGGGCCTAGTGAATCATGGTGTCTTAATGAAAAACAAAGTGGATAAAGTACATAATATATTTTGTCACAAATTTTGTGGACTCTAGTCTAATTATTCGAGAAGAAATATAGATATTTTTATGGGTATTTCAGAGAACTTACCTTGACGTGAGCGGAATTGTTGTCAACTCTCAGTTTGGTGAGGTAATTCTTGAGGAGCTCTACTAATCCTTGGTGTTCCTTGAGAAAATCATCTACTTACTCATTATTAAACAACATAGTGGGGTTTGGAAGTCACAAAATTCTCTTGAATATTGAAGGAGTAAAAGAGATTGGCAACTTCCCTTGGATTTGAATAATTCTTCTTTTGGTGTCGAACTTATCTGTGCACCAAAGTACTAGTTCTTTGATGTCTGCCACCTCAGGTACACACCTGACCAATACTATGCCTAAAATCTAAACATTTTTTGTCTCCTTCTCTGTAAGGGGAAGAGACAAATACTACTTATAGGATTGTGACAAGTAGAATTGATTATCTTATTGTCCAAGAGTGTTACATGTGTCCCCACAATACAAGTCTTTTCTTTTACTTGACATGTCTTTACACTGATTTCCCTTTTTATGAATATGTGGTGCTCATGTCAATAACTTTTTTATAGCATGGAATTTTAATTTTTTATATTAAATTTACCATGTATTTCCTTGATTATCGACTATTATAGCTCTTATTTAAAAGTTGCCACTTTGCATGGTTAGATTTTGAATTTATTACAAATATTTTCCACTTAATAACGGTATTTAAGTTCACATAAATGGTGGTTGATGTGGTGGAGGGGAAGTAAATTACATCGATAATGGTGAAGTGATGCCGAGAAACATGAAAAATGGTTAAGTATGGAAGTAAAAAGTATGAAATGGAAACTACAATATGATGAGTGTGGGATTGAGGGATGCAGGACTATGAGCATGGAGAGTCTGATATGGATTTTATGATAAAAACGAAATGAATACAGATTATTATTATTCTTAACACAGAATAATAGAGATATAGTAAAACTGACTTCTATTCAATAAGAAAATACATTGAAACTATAAAATTCAATAGAAAACAAGCTTGCTGGAATGGTGGCAGCTTATCTCTAAGAAGAGATGTGACGGTTGTGATCATTCATAAGAACATGAGTACAACGAGGCTCTGAAGGAATTTTTACCTTAAACATGAATTAAAAAACACTAGACATCCAAAAACCTAACCCTAGGAGATGAATCGCTAAAATTCATGTGGGCCCCATTGGGGTAAGTTAGTACATCAACTTCCCGGGGTTGTAAATTTTGCATACGATATTTTTTTTAGGTGAACGATAGCTCGTTGGAAATTTATATCTGAGGACTTCACATGTTTCCATAATAATATAACTCCGACTACAATTTTATCGTGGCTATCACTAAAAATGTTACTAAGGGCCTCAAAATGACCCTAGAAGTCGAGGACCTGAAAACTAGGAAGAAAACTGCCAAACTGGAAAACTGCCAAAATGAACCAATTGAATATGTGGGAGGCCACAAAAATCCATATAGATAATTCCTCCTCCCTTAGGAATAAATGGTCTCCATTGTGTTGAGTTCCCCCATCAGATGAGGAAATTTCTGTTGAATTTTGCCTCGGGTGAGCCATTTGCCTTGGTGCAGGAGCTGCCCTGCTTTGACAATTCAATAAAGATAGATCCTTTGTTGTCGAGTTCCCTTGAACTGTGTGTGCAAAATATGATCCCTGGATACATGTTTCATGCAATCAGGTTTGAGATCTGTTGGTTTCATCTGTTTTTCTATCTCTGAGGTGTCCAATAATGCTGGGAAATATGGTCAAAGGAGAGCCATGTTGAACACTGGGTGCAGGCCAAGGAAAGGGGGAATGTTGACCTCAAAAGAATTGTCACCCACAACCTTGGTGATGATGTAAGGTACATAATGGAGTGGTATAAGCTTCTAATGGGGCCCTTTAAGGTGTTCTCTCTACAAGTGTAACCAAATTTTGTCTCCCACCTGAAAATTATGTGGCACCCGATGTTGATCATGGCATTGCTTGTACTTGGCATTGGAATTCTGTAAAATATCCTGAACTTGTTGGTGGATGTGTTGGATCCACTTAATGAACTGGATGGATTTTTCAACTTCAGTTGGATTAGGGTACAAGTCAGTTGGGTTGGCCGTAAGGGGTAGTGCAACATCCATGGGACCCAATGGCTGGAATCCCAACCCCACCTGAAAGGGGTTGTGTCTGGTTGAACTATGTAGGGCTTGGTTGTATCTATGTTGAACATAGGGAAGAATCTCATCCCATGTGCACAGGTTCTTGGAATTGTACATGCATAGGATATGCATGATTATTCAATTGACGACATCAGTTTGGCCATTTTTCTAAGGGTGGAAGGAAGTGGATTTGGTGAGTTTTCGTGTCTCGTAGTGACCAGAGGCTTGACCAGAATGTGTTGAGGAACCAATTTTCCTAATATGAGACAATGCTTTGTGGGATTCCAAAATGAACCCATACTCATTCAAATAATATCTTGCTAGTGGCCTCTGTTGTGATTCTCTTCTTGCAGGCGGCCATAATTTCCATCTTGGAAAAGTGATCAAGAACACAAAAAAAAAGTCATTTCCATTATTGGTGGATGGAAGGCCCGACATGTAGTCCATTGAGATGAATTCCCATGGCCTTTCAAGAGTAGGAATAGGGGTGTACAAACCCTGTTTCTTAGTGGTCGATTTCTAAATATCGCAGACAGTATAGGACTTGATATCATTTTCAATATCCTCTCAAAGTTTCGGACAGTAGAATTTTTTCTAGAACACGACCACTATCATTTCAATGCCAAAGTGTCCTTTCATATTACTATAGTTGGATTCCTAAAAATGCTTCGCTCGCTCTCTTTATGGAACACAGAGATGGACTAGATGGCACAACAACCCATCTTGAAGATGGAAATTAGCGACAACTGAGTTTGCACCCAACATTTCGTAGGTGGTGGCAAAGTCAAGGTCCATCTCATAGAGGTGGGGTCATCCAGAGGTCTCATGGACCCAAGAGTCTAGCACCATGGTGAGTGTCACGACTGGAGGTTGGCTGAGGAAATCAACGACTCGGTTGGTACTTCCTATTTTATACTTGATGTTGAGGTGGAACTGCTACAAGTATGTGGACCACTTCTGATGGCGGCCATTTTGAAATTTTCCTTGTTTCTGCATGAACTACAATGGCTTATGATCAGTGTGGATGATTGTATCCTTCCCAAGAATGTAATATCTCCACTGGCAGAAAGCTTGCACAATGGAGTAAATTTCTTTGTCATAAGTAGGGTACATCCATAAAACATATGATAGTGTCTAAATATGATACGCCACAGGGTGGTCATTCTGAGTGAGAATGATGCCCACAACATAGTCTGAAGCATATGTCTCATTCTCAAAGGGTTGTTGCAGGTCTGGTAATGAAAGTATTGGGGTTGAGCACAAGAGTTGTTTCAAATCATCGAACACTTATTGTTGGGACAATCCCCACAAACATTTTTCCTTACCACCACCCCTGGTTACTTGGTTGAGGTCCCATGCAATATGGGAGAATCCCAACATGAACCTGCAATAGAAATTGGCAAGGCCCAAGAAGCTCCAAATATCAGTGAATGTGGTTGGGGCTCACCATTTGCGGATGACCTGGATCTCGGATGGATCCACATGCACACCATGCTAATTAATAATTTATCCTAGGTAAAGGACCATGTCCATGATGAAGGATCATTTTTCCAAGTTGGCATATAGCTTGTGCTACCGCAGGGTGTGCAGAACCTGTTGAATATGTTGCAAATATTCCTCCCAAGTCTTGTTGTAGATGAGGATGCCATCTAGATACACCACTACAAAAGTATTGGTGAAAGGTCATAGGATATTGTCCATCATCCTCATGAAAGTTGTTGGAGCATTTTTCAAACCAAAGGGCATGACCAACCATTCAAAAAGACCTTATTTTGACTTGAAAGCAGTCTTCCATACATATGTCTGTTCTATTGAGACCTAGTGGTAGCGAGAATTCAAATCAATATTACTGAAGTGTCTGGCCCCTGTGAGATGATAAAGGAGCTCGTTGATTCACGTAATCAGGTACCGATACCGGACTATGGTTTTACTCAGAGCCCAATAATAGATGAAGATTTGTCAGGTCTCGTCTTTCTTCTGCACCAACAAAATTGGGCTCCCACAAGGTGATGAGATGGGATGGATGTGCCCCTTGTGGAGCAGTTCTTAGATCTATTGCTTGATCTCTTCATTCTATAACAAAGAGTGGCAGTAGACTGGTCCATTGGGTAGTGGTGTGCAAGAGGTCATATCGATGGGATGCTTGACCTGATAGTGCAGAGTTACCTCGATAGGTGAGCATAATATATCTAAGTATTATTCCATGACCTTATCCACTTGATTCTATTTTGTGGAGAGGTCTTCCATGGAGGAACTATATGTGGTTGTGATATTTCACTCACTCTAAGAGAGAATCATGAATAATACAAACTTCCTGGTTTGATAGATGACCTTCTTCCATTTCTTGGTAGATGTTGCATCCCTTTCGTCGCCTAAATGAGCAAAATAAGGAAGCTTACAAGTCCAGTTGGGTTAGATGGAAAAGACAACAGTTAATGCAAGAGTTAGAAACATCAAACATAAGAAATAAACAAAGAACTAATGCTAATAACAATAAAAGAAACTAAACTAGAGTGCATAAGGGAAATAGAACAAAAGTTAAACAACATGCATGCCACCAATGGATAATTTGTATTATTGAGAAAAAACCCAAGAGAAAGGGAGACCTATGGGTCCCCTCTTCCTCCAAGGGAGGGATCTTGAACCCCCAATGATTGATCTCTTCTTACAAGTAACAAACAAAAAGGAAATGGTGAATAAA
Source organism: Picea sitchensis (assembly GCA_010110895.2). Lineage (NCBI taxonomy): Eukaryota > Viridiplantae > Streptophyta > Pinopsida > Pinales > Pinaceae > Picea > Picea sitchensis. The sequence goes on along the minus strand of SNQJ01S0044689.1, from coordinate 9,308 downwards.
TACAAAGCCCATCCACTTAAGAGGTGATGTGAATGGATAAATGAAATGGTGCTTGTATGCTTTTGATGAGAAAAGAGGATTCTCCAAGAGAATATAGGCAACATAAAAATACAAATGAATTCCTTGAAAATATAGTGCACCCATGGCCTTTTTTTATAGCAAAGATTTGAGGCATTATTCAACCAGTCTTTAGTGTGAACAAGGGGCTATTTAGGGCACCCTTAGGTCTTTGACCAGCCCCCATTTGGATTTATCTCGGATTTGGGTGTCAAATCGACTTGGGAGATGAACCAGAAGTGGGTGGAAGACCGACCAAAATCATAAATGCGTCGTTCTTAGGTGTGCACAGATTTTTGCGTCCACAGTCGTGCATCAGGAACATATGCAATTTTTCGGTGTTATTCAACTATCGCGCGTGTGCACGTTGCCTTTGTATCCTTAGCGCATGATGATTTTTTAACCAGTTGTATAATTTTGTGACCTTTGGAAACGCATTTTCTGGGCCATGGATGTACTAATGGGGGTTTGAAGATGCTGGATTCCTGTAACCATTTCCAGATGAAATTCTAGTGATAAAAAAATCCCCCTGATGTGTGAGGTTAGGAGAATACGTATAGCCGAAATACATCAATGTTTCTTCTACTGAGAGTACCTTTGTAAGAAAGAGTGTTGAGGGGAATTGCAAGAGAAACCCATTGGAGGGAGAGGGGAACCTATAGGACTCAAACCTTTCACAAGGTGTGGAAAAATAAAACTGTGTACAAACGATGAGGGCATGCCCGATGCTTGTGTCATGTAACTCAAAAATGTGTAATACAATAACTGAAGCTGTGTGTTAGTGTAGATGAATGCAGTGCCCTCGGGGGCATGTTGATAATGGTAGAGGATAATTATGATGGTGAACAAACTCTGAAAAGAGGCGATGACACCTATAATAAGTGTTGAGGATCCACATGCATTGATGGCCTATCAAATTTCATAGGTCTTTGGAAAATATAAAAACAACTCAAAGAGTCACAAAGTAAGACCCACTGCAACGTGATAAAGTGTTGAATTCAAATGTCATGGGGGACAATGACAACAGAGAGAGATGATGGTTCTCTATGTTTCGTCCGAGACACCTCATTGTAAAGGTAATGAGAGTCAAGATATTGTCGCCCTTCTGGAAACTGTGTTGTTGTCGACAAAAAGGGAGACGCGACTCCAAGAAGCCTAGGGATTCATGAAATCCACATGGTAAGATCATGGACTGAGGAGATACATGGATGAAGTGAAGATGCGGTGAGACTCAAGACTACCCTTGGTTGGGGATACTTGTGAAGGATAAGTGGTGGCAATTGTGGAACTGAATCTAGTGTGAGGGGGATGACTAGACTATGGTTAAGTTGTGCCAGAGGCGTGACAAAGTGGACAAAATCAGAGATCAGGGGTAAATGGACCGTGGGATACTCAGGGTTTTTGGACGATGTCAACAGGAGTAGAAGATAATGAATGCCCCAACCAAGGGCGACATGGGTTTCTTTTTCCAGAAAACGGGTCGTCAAGGTTGACGAAAAAAAAGCTATGTAAAGGCTGGAAACAAAAGGCTTTTTACAATTACCAAATAAATAAAGAATCAGTTGGGAAAAGTGTACAGATATAGAAACAGGTTCCCTAGTGCAATAAGGCTTGGCCTGTGAGGGTTCAAGTTGCATGCAAATCAGGTGGAGGGTGGGGGCCCCATAGGTGGGTTTCTATATTAGGTGAAATGAATGGAAGACAATCTGCAAATGGGCGAAATGATGGTGGATGAGATGGAGGGATAATGATACTGCAGAGGTGCAGTCAAAATGTGAATCATGACGAGATTACTCAGGATTCCATTATGGTGAAGTTGGAAAAATGAGGAGAAGGAGCATGCGGCTAATTCTCGAGAATACAAAGACTATGAGGACTCCCAACCCTAGGGGGTGAAAGTAGCATGAGTGTCAAAGTGTCAAGGGGGACTATAAATGGGAAAACTAATGTGGGGAAGAGTGCTACCAAGTGACAATACTGAAGTGCAGCAGAGGTGTGAGTACTGTAGGGCCAGATGGGGGGACCTATATCTGAATATAAAGAACATATAATGGTTATTTGATAATTTTGAACATAAGCATGCGCACCTGGCCGTGATGGGAGAAAAATTCTCCTCGGGGGCTGAGGATGGATGGTAGCCCAGGGAATGTGACTGTGTAGGTGACGAGATCCTAGTCCAGTGACTGAAGAAGGATAAAAAAATGGATGCTTGGAGCTCCCAAAATTGAGTATGGAAGGTTGGAAAAAGGGACTATATATAGCTGTAGGGCCCACATTGCCACCTCATTTGTACCTGCTGCCAGAGTGATTGGACGAGAGATTTGAGGAGAGATTTGGAGATTCTGGGAGATCGAGCGAACCGATTCAGGATCAATGAGTTTCAAGTTAGTGGTCATATCCTCCTGCACAGTAGCTAGGGGTTCTTTTTTGTGTAGGGCTTGTACGGATGGTCGTACAAGGTGTTTTGTGAGGGTGTCCCCCCTAGTGCGCGGGAAATAGAGTGTTTCATGCACACGAGTGCAGGGTTGTAATTTGGAGAGCCACACACAGGGGCACCCAAATGTGGGAAACAGGAGCACATGGGATGCATGCATGTGCAAAGAACAATAGCACACCCATGCACAACTTTGTTCCTGACAGTGGTGCATGTGTGTGCAACTATGGAGCGAACAGGTGTGCTAGGGTGTGCGTCTGTTGAGGTGACAAGGGAACATGGGTTCACCCTTGTATTTCCAATAGTCACGCATGAGTGCGCGACTGTGGGATGAACAGGCACGCATATGTGTGTGCCTGTGGGGAAAAATTCCGGGCCTTTGAGGAAAAGATGAAGGGTGTAAAAACTAATCTTTTTGGGATATTTTGATGTTTTTATGAGTTGTGATGGTTGATTGAATCTTTTATGTGTGGATGCAGGTGACTAGTTTGATGATGCCGATCCACTGGAGGGAGAGGGACTGGGCACGCCTAAGAGAGGCGGTGAGAGATGAGGAGTCGACAACATGTGGTACTTTGGCAACTTGTGGGTTGCTAAAGTTTTTTGAGTGCTCACTAGTGAGGGCACATGAGTACTTGCTGTAGTTCCTGATTTCGATGTGGAGTCCGAAGCTAAAGTGTTTCATTATGCAAGGTGATCACCTTGAATTATCTGCTATAGAGGATGTGTAATTTTTGACTGGGCTCCCATTTCGGGGGACCTTGCTTCCTGTCGAGCCTGTGGTACCCGGGGGTGGGCAGTTGGATGTCCTAGCCTGGACCTATTGTTCAGGAGAGGACTACATGTTCGGCTCTGTGGTGAGGAATGGGGCGATGGATGCCCTGGTGCATCAATGTGTTGCATTGATGATTGTGAGAGTGTATGGATCTCTCACGACTCAATGGATCAGTGGGGGTCAGCTGAGGATTATGCAGAGGGCACTTGGGGGTGAGAATTTTTCCTGGGGCTTGATGTTGCACGCCAAGATGGTGGGGCAGCTCGAAAAGTGTCGAGCTGCTGACTCGGGGGATTTTTCCTTTGGGTCCATCTTGGTAGCATGGTTTTTGGAGAGGGTGCCCATGTTGCAGCCGAGAGTTTTATTAGACGCCCCGATATGCAAGAGTCACGACTAAGGAAGTGGGCGACAATTCTGGTTCACCATGGTGGGGGGAGGGTGACCATTAATTCACAACCTAGGCATCACGGGTGTGGTGTCAGATGCCACACATCATACTCCAATTCCCATATAGTGGGGTGGATTTCTGGGATGATCCAGAGATGGTACTGCCCCTGGGAGAGGTGTTCGACCGCAGAGGTATGTGAATATATTTGATGTGTTGATTTGTATATAGTATATCATGTTCTTTATGTATAGATGGATGTTGATTTTATCACTTATTTTTTGTGTGTGCATATGTGGGACCTCGCAGGCACGAGTTTGAGTTGGTAAGAGCGTCGGCTCATCGGGGGCCTGTGAGACCATTGCAGGCAGAGTCATGGGTAGGGGAGAGATGATGGCGGGATGAGGCTAGTGTGGGGCCGACAGATGATGAGAGAGCAGGCAGGAGACGTCGTTTTGATGATCTGGGTGCAGGAACGTCACATGCATTTCCAGCGGGGGTCGGGGGAGAGTTCGAGGATATTCGTCGCCGCTTGGGGGTAGTACTACAGGGAGTGGTCGAGGGAAAGTGGTCACGTATTCATGATGAGGGGGTCCTATAGTAGTGTGTGGGACTTCCCACGAAATGGCATACCTTTATCTATAGAGAAGTTGTAGCGAGTGCGGCTATGACTGGGTGACTGCCCCCAGGATCTGAGGGACCCTTAGCTGGTGGGGCACCTCCTCCCGAGAGAGGACTAGGTGGTGGATATTTAGAGACACCATGAGGGCCCCTATATAGTTATTTTTGTATAGTCTTGTGATCCCATTTTGTATATGGTGTTCGAACACTGATTTTGTATTTATAGGGGTGAGGTGGTTCACCTACCTATGGATGTTGTATATGTAATATTTTTTTTAAACATTGATGGCACATTTGACCGATATATATATATATGGATATACATTTTGGGAGATTTGTGATGTTCACATGTGTTGATGTTTTTTGGTTATGATGTCTAATTTATATGCCGTGACAGACTTTTGATGAGTTATGTATGTGCAATGGTAACTTGATGGGATAAATGTCAATCTAACACTAGGTTAGCCATATTATCTTTTATTTGATTAAATTGTCTTGGAATATGTGTGAATGTGATTGAATCAAAATGTCGAGATAAAAGTTTAACTTGCAGGTATTATGGAAGAGGCATGGATCGCGTACATGATACACATTGTTGAGCTAGAGGATGACTAGTTGGGAATGTAGTAAGACGCTAAGGTGATGAATATTGTAGCAACTGGCCTCAGTAAGGAGGCCAATGAAGACTATGTATTCTACTTGGTTTTTGGTAGCTTATCCTAGGCATATGCCGTTGGAGTGGAGCAGTTCATATGAGGGGGTATAGAGGGCCCAAGCGGTCGAAGCGATATTCTGTGTCCAACGACTAGCTTTGTTGGCATAACTGATGTGAAAGGATGATGGAGGAGGCATCTGTCAATAACATAAATGATATATCAGACGCAAGATTTGGAGGAAAAAGAAGACTAAAAACTCTACAAAAAGAAAAATCCTAGTGTAGCATGGATATGCTTAGGCATAAAATTCCTTTAAGTACAACCCTTTGACGAGTTCCTTGAGGGGGAGGCCTTCGGGAGATGACAGGATGTATGCGCCTTTAGTGAGGAAATGTTGGATTATGTAGGTTCCATGCCATAATGAATCTAACTTTCCATGGCCAAAGGTATCGTGAGCGATATCGTAAGCAAGGATGAGGTCGCCTTCATTGAATGATCTAAGGTTGACATGGTGATCAAAGGTGGCCTTCAATCGTTTTTTGGCTGCCTCATTGTTCTATAAGGAAGATCGACGGTATTCATCCAACGACTCTAGGTTCAGCAAACGCTGCTCCATTGGAGCAGTGTCGGGTAATAGCTCAATAGCGGTACATAAGGTGGGGATTTATCACTCAATGGGGAGAGTGGCCTCGACCCCATGGACAAGATGAAATGGTGTGAAAACAATGGTAGTTTTAACTATCGTGTGATAAGCCTATAGTGTGGAAAATAACATATGGTGCCAATTCATCTTATGTTTGTTGATCATGCGTTGCAACATGGTTTTGAGGACCTTGTTGATCGCCTCTACATGTCTATTGGATTGAGAGTAGTATGGGGAGGTGAACTCATGGGATAAGCCTAACCTAGAGGAGAGTTCGACAAAAAATGCATTCTCAAAGTGTTTCCCGTGATCGGAGACTAGTTGTATGGGGACTCCAAAGTGGGAGATAACGTGGTTGAAGAAAAAATGCACTGCAGTTTCAACGGTGTTGTTGAAGGTGGGCATGGCTTTAGCCCATTTGGTAAAATAATCGACTACTACGACAATGTACTTGTGTCCATTTCTGTATGGAGGGTTGCAAGTCATGAAGTCTATGCCCCATTTGAAAAAGGGGTCAACAGTAATGAATGGGTGGAGAAGAGAAGGTGGTGCTCTCGCTTTGTTGGCATATAGTTGACATTTGTCACATTGCTTTACAACATGGATGCAATAGTGAAATAATGTGGGCCAAAAATAGCCTTCTCGGATGATTTTCTGGGCAATGGACATCCCTGAGAGGTGTTCACTGTAGGTGTCGCTGTGGTAGTCATTCAAAACTCTGTCGGCTCGTCAATAGTCAAACATCGACGAAGTATGGTGTTGACCCCATGTCGATATAAGGTATCACCGATAAGGAGGTAGCGAGGGGCCCAGTGCCCAAATATGTCAATGATCGTCTCTGGAGAGGTGGTTTCCAAGCTTCTGTGTTCGGAGGTAGACGAGGATATCGTCGTAGCAAGGATCATCCAAGGGGATGAAAAAGAGATTTTTTTCGGGGAAGTCGATATTGATGGGAGAGATAGTATTATAGGAAGGAAATGTCATAATGAGTTCGGCGAGGATGAGGGATTTCTTTCTCTTGGGTGCTGAAAATTTGAGTTCGTACTCCTAAAGGATGGCGATCCATTGGGAAAATTTTCTATTAATTTGTCAGCGACTGAGCATGTATTGCATTGGGTTGGAATCTGCTACGACCTTAATAGTTTGAATTAGGATGTAATGGTGCAGTTTCTGGACTGCGAGGACAAATGAAAGGGAAATTTTCTATTCGTGATTGTATTTCAAGGGTGGCCCTGGAAGGTTTTTACTAATATAGTAAATGACATGCTCTTGGTCATCATCCCTTAATTGGATGAGAACTCTTGCTACGGAGACAGCTGAGGCCGATAAGTAGAGGATACAATCCAGGTCATAGTCGAGTAGAATAATCAATGGGGCATTGGAGAGGTTTGTTTTGAGATCATCAAAAGTAGTTTGGGCATGTTTGTCCCATTGGAATGGGATATCATGACATAAGAGGCGAAGGAAACCTTGTGCCCGAGTGGCATAATCGGGGACAAAGTGGTGTAAAAAGTTAGCTTTGCCTTGTAGGCTTTGGAGTTGGTGTAGGTTTCATGGTGGGGGAATTTCCGTGATGGCTTGGACCTTAAGGGGGTCTACTATGATGTCGTGTTGGTATACGATGAACCCAAGGAGATGTCCACTAGTGATGCAGAATACGCACTTGAGGGCATTGAAGAGGATATTGTACTAACGACATCTATGAAAGACAATGTGTAAGTCATCGAGGTGTTGAGTGTTTTTCTTGGATCGAGTGGTGAGATCGTCCAAGTAGGCGAGAATGATTTGAGCAAGATCATGAAAAATGTATGTCATGGCACGTTGAAAACTGGCTCCAGCATTTTTGAGGCCAAAAGGCATGACACAATATGCAAAATTACCCCAAGGGGTAGTGAATACGGTTTTGTATTGATCAGTTGGGTGGATCTGAATTTGGTTGTAGCCAGAGAAACCATCCATGAAGGATAAATCCTCATGTCTGACACAATCATCGATAATTTGATTGACGAAGGGCATTGGAAAATTGTCGTTGGGACAAGAGTGATTGAAATTGTGAAAGTTCATACCCTATTTTTTGTTAACGGGGACGGGGTTGGAGACCCATGATGTATATGCGATGGGGTATATGAATCTTGCAGCGTGTAATTTTTCAATCTTGGCTTTGATGGCTACCTCTTTGGATGGGTGTAATGGACGCTTCTTTTGTCATACATATGTGATATCAAGCCATGTGTCTATATGATGTTTGACAATAGAGGGATCAAGATCGGGCAAATCTATGTATGACCAGGAAAAAATGTCTCGGTATTACTGGAACAAATATTTGTAAGCGATGAGTTCTTCAGGAGAGCATGCGGCACCGATGGTGATTTCCTCTATGATTCCGGTTTTGATGGAAATATTAATTTTGATGGTGGGGGAAATGTTGGCCATATTGCCTTCTTCAAAAGCGTCGGGGGAAGGGATAGGGTTATTGAACCAATCTATATGCCCTAAGGGGAGAAAAGATTTGGTTTCGATTGCGTATAAGGGGCCTTGTTTGGGAGGCGCAAAGGCTTCTTGTGAAAGAAAAAGTTCTTTGTGATGGAGTGGATCCCATGGGAAATCGGGAGAAGTTAATTCCTCGAGGATGTCTTCATCGCAATGGAACTATCGAGAATATAGTAGATCTAGGGGATTAATGTTGGTGAATATCACCGTGTTGTTATCTTCTGGTGAAGAGGTAGGGGGACTGACGCAAGGGGGTTGCGCGGGTTCGCTCGACATAAACCAAATATCAAGATATTGTGGGTTAAAAATGGTAGTCGGGCATAAACTTTTCGTGAGAAAATGAACTGGAGAATTGGGGGGATTTGGGGGAAAATCCTCATATAAAATATCCAGGAACCATGGGGAATTCAAGAGTGTCTCAGGTTCAGGAGAGAATATATGAACAACATCAGGTGATGGAGTAGGGGTAGTTATTGGTTCTTCTATCAATGAGGGGGGTGTAGGATTTTGAATAAGTGCCATTTGGCGACGCCTGCATTCAATAATCGTGGGAGACTGGTAGGTGAAATGGTCTAGTGATTCACAGAGAGAGCAACGAAATCTCATACATTCGTTGATTGAGGTCGTGACATAGTGGATGTTAGTGACATGTGTGTGAGATGATGTGGATGGGAGTGGTTCTTGATAAAAGATGTGGTGTACGGCTGCTAGTGTCTGCAGAAAGTGAGTTAGCATGGGGAAATGGTGGGTGTAATGGTTGTATTCTTAACAAATGGCACATACGAATTTGGCCCGCAGGCCTTTGCCTCCTGTAGAGGATGTAATGGTAGAATTGGAGGAAATGACGAGTGGTGTCATTGGTCGAGGGGGTTGAATTAAATTGCACAACTCATGGAGAGATGGGCACTTATTGGTGGGGTGTCCATATTTCTTGCATAGTGCACAAGGAGGCTGAACTCATGGTGGAAGTGGAGCGACAGGCTCTTTCTTCTTCCGTATACCCCCAGCTGTAGAGGTGGTGCTAGTGAGTGGGGGTGTGGGTGTTGGAAATACTAGAACAACTGAGAGGGGGGGGTGAATCAGTTGTTTATAAGCTTAAACAATTTTATGCCTTTTAAACAATTATTAAGATTTCTTCATGTGTCATCAACCAATCATATAGCATATGAACAGTAAGAGTAAAGATCATCATTCACACATAAGATACACACACAGAGACAGATTTTCACGAGGAAACCCATAAAGGG
>SNQJ01S0044688.1:79718-89885 GCA_010110895.2 Picea sitchensis | reverse complement strand
AATCAATCAACCAATCAATCAGCTAGGCTATAAAAATTTCAGTCATGAAACTAGACAACCAGTTTACCTACCCAAATAAACATGCAGATCCAAATCATAAATACTACAACAATCTACCATTCAAATGAAGAAAGTGTACCATTCCCTGTTCGCCCACTCTGAGTGACGTTCGTGTGCTCCCTGCAACATCTTCTTTCCGACCAATGAGACTTCACTGGTACCTCCCAACCAATGCTAGGGGTACTCTTCTTCCCCCTTAGCCCCCCGAGCTGCAAAGGGGCCGCACACTATCCAGAGATTTTTTCTAGCTCCCAGCTCACCTCGCAACGCCGAGCTACCACTCCTCTCTGAGTTGGGTATCCCAACTCCCACAAGTAAATCAATCAAGTAGATATTTCTGCAGCATAATTTTATGCAAACAGAAGATCCCCTTCATCCTTATCCCTCCTTCATTATATAGAGTTTCAGACTTCCTTTCTTTCCTAAAATCTCATTTAATTAAAGTTTTAAAAATAAATTCCTAAAAATTCTTCTCTGTACAAGTGTCCCCCATCCCCTACGTTCCTCCATTAGTTAATTTCTTTAATTAATGAATTATCTTAATTCCCTCACCCACCTAGAGTTACTCCTAGAATCACTCCTAGGTGTCCCCAAATTCCCTTACAGGTTTTAAAGGCTTTCCCTATTATTAAATTTCTAATTTAGTTTAAATTACAAATCTCTTAAATGGTATATTCTTCACTAAGTTTGACTTTCCGCTTTTCCCCTTAACTTCCCCTTTTTTCCCTTTTTATGTTTACCTCATTTCCTAGTTTCCCAATATTTTAGATTTTTCACTCTTTCCCCTTTTTACTTAGAACTCAAAAAGGAAGGTGTGGAAATTAACCCATTTTTCCCTTTTCTTATTTAGTTAGTATATTTTAAATTATCAAAGTAATAAAAAAAATAATTCCCTTTTTTTTTTAATTTTAATCCAACAGATTTTTTTGAAACTATTAATTTCTTACTCCCTTCATGTTACAAGATTTTACGAAGGCCATATTTATTATTCAAGTGGTTTTTATTTTTATTTTTATTATTATTATTATTATTATTTTATAGAGAGATAAAATTTGACCACTAGCATAGTTTAGACTTAAACCTTAAATTTTTTGTATCGGGCGACATTTAATTAGGGAATTTGTTTTAAGGATACTTAACACGTTATTTGTCCTAACACCATCTAGGTTCATTCCTCTATCATCAACAATGCGACGTTCCCTTCAGGATGCACTACGTGCTCCAAGGGTTCCACTCACCTCATATGTTCCCTTGCGCGATGTGCCCTTCAGGACGCACTACGTGCTCCAAAGGTGCCACTTGCCACTTTCCATTTTTCTTGCACGACGTGCCCTTCAGGACACACCACATGGTCCAAGGGTTCCACTCGCCTCTTGACTGACTTGGTAGACATCAATAACCTTTGCAGTGGAGTCAATACTCTTCCAGGTGAACTTGTGGAAGACTAAGGGACTCTAAGGAATAAGGCCCCCTCCTTATTGCGCACCCCTTAGAATCATCGTGAGCGATTGTTGCAGTCTGCCCTCGTGACATCGTGGGTCCTCTCGAACTAGGTAATCGTTAACCTACAGTTCGAGCCACAGCGGGAGTGTTAGTAGGCTATGGCAGGGCTACTGTCCACACCTCTCCCTCAACATTTCTGGTAGTCATGCGTGACCCCTTTAATCCATATGTGAGTCTGGTCGGCAAGCTATCGTCAGCCTGCATCATCAAGAAATCATGTCAGAATATATCCATATCATGTCATCTAATAAGATGCGCTAATATCACAGTAAAACAATGAAACCCCAATGGAACACTCCCTGATTCGATCCGGAGTCCAAGGGGTTCCATCGATGCCTCTGCATCCTCGAGGTCCAAAATGTTGCACACTCAGTAAAACCGAGTCAATAACACTTGTCTATGTCAAAGCGGTAAAAAAACACGTCATCAACCCATAACGCCTCATAACCAAAATCAAAAGTTTTAATAGCCTAATAATCTGGATCACTTGCGAGCAAGCATCCTCAAAGAATAAGTTCACTCAGTGAGCCAGATCGGGATGTTACATACACCCCCTCTTGGTCTAAACTTCATCTCGAAGTTTCACAGTATATATGCCGAAATAAAGTGTGTCACATTATCATATGTCTATCTATCAGACAAAAATGGAAACTGTTGGCGCATATCATATGCATCCTCCCAGGTCGTTGAGTACAGACTATAGTGGTCCCACTAGACCTTGACCTTATCTACTTTTCGACGCCATAGCTGTTAGATGCGATGATCCAAGATGCGGATCGGCTCAGCCATGAGCGCACCCTCGTCCGACACCTGCAAGGTGCTCAAGTCAAATCATGTGATGGATCACTAATCATAATGTCTCAATAGAGATGGGAAATACCTCATGCATATGCCTTAAGAATTAGGCAAGGCTAGTCATCAGGTCACATGCCTCTCTTTTCCAAAATGTTGTAGGATATAGTTTAGCCCCTTTTTTCCAAACTAGATCGAACTCTTATGCGATTTCAGCCACAAAAAGACTCGATCACCATAATTTAACTACGGTCAACACGACACGCATCATCGTAACTCTTCTGCCGATTCTGCGCTTCCTTGATCCTTTGTCTTAAACTTTTCATTTAATCTTCCAATTCTTGGATCTCTTTTGGTCCCACCTGGAACCTATCTGCAAGTCGATCTCAAATCAAGGCACCTGACATGGTCGCCCGTAAAGAAAATCGAAAGGTACCATCTTAATGGTTCCCTAGTAGCTGTTGTTATAGGTGAATTCTACCAGTGGCAAGAATTCTTCCCAACGCCTTTGTTGATCCATCACATACATGTGCAACATGTCCTTCAAGTTCTGGTTCATTCGTTTGGTCTTCCCGTCAGTCTCTGGTGATACGTGGTACTAAAGTTAAGTTGGGTTCCCAATGCCTCTTGGAGACTCATCCAAAATCATCTAGTAAACATTGAACCTCGATCGGATATAATCCTCTTAGGCACGCCATGCAGCCTCATAATCTCACTGATGAAAACATTAGCTATGTCAGGTGCCTGATACGTTGTACGCATAGGAACAAAGTGAGAACTTTTCATCAGAGTGGCTACTACTACGAAAATCGATTCATGTATCCTTATCCTCAGTGGCAATCCAACAATAAAATCCATCGAAATAACCTGCCATTTCGATTCTAGAATAACACGTGTTTGTAGTAATCTTGTTGGGTGTCTATGTTCTGCCTTTACTTGCTAACATTCTAGACATATGGCCACATAGTTGACTATGTATACCTTCATTCCCTTCCAGAAGAATAAGGGTTTAAGGTCTGCCCTCATCTTCGTGACTCCCAGGTGAGCCATGTAAACTGCTCTATGAGCCTCGCTCCGGATCAACATCCTCTACTCGTCATTTGGCAGTATGTAGATCCAATCTTTAAACCTCAACAAACCATCACTATCAAATGAAAATACTTCAATCATGGTACCATCATTGTGTTTTGTCCGATAAAACCCTCGACCTCTTTGTACCAGTCATCGTCATGCTGTAAGGTTAGAATATTTTCACGAAGATTCGTCTAAAGAGGCAGCACTGAAAAGATGTGTGGTCTCTGACTCAATGCATTTGCGACTCGGTTCACTGTTCCTTTTATGTAAGTAATCTTGAAGTCGTAATCGCTAAGCAATTTCGACCAATGCCATTGTCACACGTTCAGGTCACTTTGTGTAAAGATGTGTTGTAGTCCACAGTGGTCATTTTTTAGTTCAATTTTCGTCCAACAAGGTAGTGTCTCCTAACCTTCAAGGCACACATGATGGCTAACAATTTCAACTCATGCGTTGCGTAGTTCGCCTCATGGCTTCTCAGTTTCCTCGAGATGTAAGCGATCACGCATCCATCTTGCATCAAGACTCTGCCTAAGCCTTCCTTGGATGTGTCAGTGCATACCAAGAAGTCCACATCTATGTCAGGGACCTTTAGTATCAGTTTTGTTTTCAACAACTCCTTGAGCCTCCAAAATGCTTCTGCGCATTTCTTGGTCTAACCAAACTTCTTGTTCTTCTTCTGCAACTCCATGTTCGGATTTTCTATCTTCGAAAATCCCTCGACGAATCGTCGATAATATCCTGCTAAACCCATGAAGCTATGCACTTCTGGGACATTCATTAGTGGAGGCCATTCCATAATAGCCTCGACCTTGGCTAGATTCATGGTGATGCCTTCGCCAGAGATGACATGCCCTAAGTAGTGAATCTTCGATTGATAAAAAGAGCATTTGGACAACTTCTCATACAGTTTGTGCTCTCATAGACACTGTAGTAGCAAGCATAAGTGATATTCATGCTCCTCCATCGTCTGATAGTAGATCAAAATATTGTCAATGAACACTTGGACAAACTTGTCCAAGTACTCGCAGAACACCCCGTTCATCAAACTCATAAATATCCTTGGGGCGTTTGTCAGTCCAAACGGTAAAACAGTAAACTCGTAATGTCCAAACCTTGTCTTAAAGGCGGTCTTAGGGACGTCAAATTCCTTCATCCGTAATTGGTGGTATACTGATCGCAAGTCGATCTTTGAGAACATTGTCGTGCCCTTTATTTGATCGAGCAGATCATCAATTCTCAGCAATGGATATTGATTCTTGATCATGGCCTTGTTCAATTGAGGATAGTCAATGCAGAGCCTCCATGACCCATCCTTCTTTCGTATGAAAATAACCATTTCACCCCATGGTGACACACTAAGATGTATCTGTCCCAGGTCCAACAATTCCTTCAGTTGCATTCTCAACTCCTATAACTCCGGGGTTGACATCCGATAAGGCGTTCTAGATATCGGTTCAGTTCCCAGTTTTAGGTCTATAGTAAACTCCAATTCCCTCTCTGGCGACATCCCATGTAACTCCTCTAGAAATACATCCGCAAACTCTCTCACCACCGGAAGGTGTTCTAAACCCTCCACTACTCCCTTCTCGTTAAACGCAAGGATTGCATAAAGCTTGCACCCCTTGTGCATGCTCTTCCGTAACTGTAAGGAAGAGATGAACCTCAGGGAAATTCCCTGGTTCCTTCCTACAATAACACATCTTTGTCCCACGTCATCGACCAATCTCAACCATTTCGTCTTACAGTGGAGTATCGCCTCATGCGATTTCAACCAGTCCATACCAAACATGACATCATAAGATCCTAGGATTGTGACGTACAGGTTGGCCCTTGTGACAAACTCTCCCAGGTTAAGGACATAACCCGTAACCTTTCCTCCAACCTTTTGTTTGGTTCCCGAAGCCATCTCTATGAAGATAAACTTGTCCTGTTCGACTGCCTTTACCTTAATCCTTTTAGGCACTGCACCTGAAATGAAATGCTCGGTAGCACCGAGATCTATCAAAATACTAAGGGTCTGGTCAGCAATGGTACCTGTCGTCTCAAACATGATCGACTGATGCTCTTCCTGGTGGTTATTCACCACTGCATGAATCCGAAGGGCCTTGCCCATATCTCCCACGGTAGGGGTTCTAGTTGATCTGGAAGCTCTAGTCCTCTCCTCAGGGCAGTCGCGCTGGTAGTGTCGCTCCCCACATGTCCAACACCCCTTCTTCAGTCTAGTACTCCTAGTACCCGAAGTCGAAGATGAATTCTAACAATAAGGCCAAACTCAAACTTCTTGACCTTACGCTTCTGGGTGACTTGGTGCGGAGTGTATCAAGCAGCTCCAAAATGGACCTCATACTTGGGCACCATGTGGCTACCTTGTCGCAAGGTGTCAAACTCGTTGATCTGATGCTCAACAAATTCCTTAGAATCACACCTCTCCTGGAACCGTCCCTCAAACAGTTCCCATGACACATCACCGACGACCAGGTTCAAGGGGCAGGAGCGTCTTCCATCATAAAAGAGATCTCACCTTCAGTCGAAAGACCACAAGGTGGACCTTCATGCTGGAGGTCATAAACACAAAGTGTGAAGCACACACCTTTCTCTACAACTATGATTCGATGACACCACCATTCGTGACACTCGTGGACGCTAGAACACATCTCTCTCGAGATATCAGAGGATGCTAATGGTACTAGATATCGCGCGTTGTGGACCCTCAGGGACGACTGCTAAATGCGATATCCACGAGGACACGTTAAGGTTTTTACTTAACGCAAGGGTTAATACTCACGGGTTTACTGCAGTGGTAAGCCTGGCGATCCACAGTCACATGGTTGAACCCGCTCTGATACCACATGTAACAAACCTGCTCGTTATGACAACAAGCCTCACATAAGAAGAGAATTTTTTTTTTTTTTTGTGTGTGTGTAGGAAGGTAATAATGACATTATACTCAACATTGCAACACGACGACGAACACAACTCATGCAACTCATGCCCCAAAAAACATGATGACCTAACATAAAAGCACATCAAGCACTTGGAAGCAATGTATGACATTCAACCGACCAAGAATAAGAATGACTACCGGCCTGTCCTACCCTCCAATGGTTAGGACCTCCAAGACACATAACCAATGCTCAAGCCCAGGTTCCCATCGATTTTGACCATTTAAGGTCTCAAGGCTGGCGAATGTTCTAAGGAAAAAGGAGGTGTTTACATATCGCTCGACACAAGCAAGAAAAATCCTACTAAGCTAAGGACAATCATTAGAACAACCCAACGCAACCAACATCAACGACACAAGTAACTAGGACCTTCACAACGAGTGAGAACAATCACAATAAAACGTTACAAAGCAAGGTGAAAACATCAATTCCGATAACGACCATCATCTTCAAGAAGCACAAGAGCCAAGCCCACTTACCGTGCACACTTATCAATCAATGCTCACAATGATTCACTCATAAGGATTCATGCACCCATATGACGATAAGCGTGATTGTAACTAAGGCGCAACAAAAACCATTCTAAACCTTCAATGCGAGTGAGAAAAGAAATCAATGACTCAACATTTGCATGGTGCACCAATGAATAACAATAACCGATCATTAGTGGCCTTTCTCCATGCATAACAATATAACTCTAATATTTATACAATACCTTAATTGAACTTAAATTTTACGGGAACAGAAGAGAGATGACATACACAATTTAAATAACAAACTTGAGGCACAATTCTATTAAAAGTCCAAACGCGCTAATTAATCAATCCTTCATTAATTAAAATCTGAGGTGGGAGAAGTGATATACCTTCTGGGGCCTTTTATTTAATCACACAAACATCATGTCCATGTAAACAATAGCTACATTTAATCAACTTGACAATTTAGATAACGAAATGACTAATAAAACTACACTGGTAATCATAGAGTTTATTCTCCATTAAAACTTTCATCTTACATCATTAAATTCCTACATCATAATCAAGTGTCTATATACATTCATGATAACTTTATCTCATCTAGTTTACATAACATCATCATCTTTACAATCCTTTTAGTAAAAATAAATATAATCTAAAACTGCAACCTGTTATATAAATCTTTACATCATTAGTCTAAAGCGTCAGTAAAAATAATGATTGATTTAATACTGCTTATATAAAGCTTCCACCAAAAATGCTTATTAATCTAATATTGTTTTGTATTGCTTATCCTATACCTAAAGCTTCAACAAATTATGATTAATCTAATACCGATTACTCTAATATTGTTATATATACAACTTATCATTTATATAAAGCTTGAAGCAAATAATGGTTAATCTAATACTGATTAATATAATGTTGTTTATATATACAATACAACCACAAGTTTAAATCAAGCTTTACGTTAATACGTTTTACCACCCTAGAATCCAAACACTGTAAATAAGGTGTACTAAAGGTGAAATTATTCTATCAATCCAAAAATAAAGGTGAGGTGTGTGCTAGTTGTCACATGCACCCTCCCTTGATTAAAGGCAAGCTCTGACATCTCTTGCATAACGCAATTCTGAGATAAACCAAAATATGTCAGTTGCAAAAATCGCTTCCAACCTGACATCTCCGCCATAGTAAATCGTTGGCAGTAAATTTAGATGCCACAATGACAACTTAGATATTCTGAATTACAAAAACAATGCCAATTTTAACCGTGCATGATTTTCTCTGTGTAAATTACATTGCACGGTAGATATTTAAAAGGGAATTAAAACTCTGCAATTTGAAATGGAATATCGGTGAAGCAAAGATCTTTACTGCTACTTATTAATTTATATGCCTGTTGGGTGACCACATTGCCCTTTTTCTTATCATTTTTCAACCTTTTTCCTTCATGATTTATCTAATTAATCCTATCATATTCTAGGCCCGATTGCAAAATCATCCATTCCTAAAACATGTACGAGCTATTAATTCCTTTATCATATTTATGCATAACTTACATGTGAATTTGGATGATGTAACCTATTTCGGGCTGATGCTGATCAATTACTGTAGAAGACTGCAGTTTGTTGAAACAGAGGAAGAAGGATGCTCATAGTTATGTTGTCACTGGAATTTTGGAATGTAACACGTTGTTGTTTTACCGTTGCTGAAACTCTGGAGACATTGATAGGAACAATTGTTGAAACACCGGGACTGAATAAGAAGGTCGTTACCAAGTGGAATGAGGATTCGCCCAGCTACTTGACAGAATAAATCTTGCAAGAACAAAAGCTGGAACTGATATTTCTCTTGTTTTTACTATTCTTGATTTTCAAGTTGCATAAACGATTCTTTGTAATTAATGGAATAGCTTGAGAATCGGGAGATTCTCAAGACTATTCCTAAAAACAATATTTCGCCCTAGATTGTAGAACAGTTGCATCTTTAAAAAGAAAACCTAAATCATTGTAGAGGGTGGAAGAATTGGAGATTAATGTATGCTGAAAAAATGATCTAGTGATAAGAATACTGTTGTAATTTGAATTCAGAATTAATGAAGGAACACCAATTATTTTGGCATAATGTGTATGTTGTGAGATTCATCATTTAACAGGTAACTTTGTTAAGAGGCCAGGGCTCGCCTCCTACACAGAGTCCTGCCTTTGCAACTAGAATAGGATTTAATTTTCATTTCTTAGTTTTCTTCAAATAAATTAAGGTGCAGACACAAAAACGCAGAAAATAAGGCCATTAATAAATCAATACAGAGTTAAGTTGTCCAACACCTAATAAAACGCAGAATTAAAGAAACTTGGCCATCAAGCAAATCAGGGTTATTTAAACGCATTAAGGAGCAAGGCGAACCTTCAGCCAAGGACAACATCAAGGGTAGTTGACTAACATGTTCATCCTTCACTCATCATCCTTGCACAGAAAAGAAGGGCATTGAAATCCATAGGTCTTTTAATGCTAAGGCGACGACCGTAGATCAAGCTCCTGGCTGACTGCTCAGGCGAGGAATAAGGAGCTAGGGACGAAGGGAAAACAAACAATATGGTCACAATCAACACCACAGGACGATCACGACATGCAGGGAAACGAAGGTCAAGGGAAATCAATCAACCAATCAATCAGTTAGGCTATAAAAATTTCAATCATGAAACTAGACAACCAGTTTACCAACCCAAATAAACATGCATATCCAAATCGTAAATCCTACAACAATCTACCATTCAAACCAAGAAAGCATATCGTTGCCTGTTCGTCCACTCTGAGTGACATCCATGCGTTCCGTGCAACATCCGCTTGCTGGCCAATGAGACTTCACCAGTACCTCCCAGCCAATGCTAGGGGTACTCTTCTTCTCTCTTAGCCCCCCGAGCCGCAAAGGGGCCACACACTATCCAGAGATTTCGTCTCGCCTCGCAAGGATGAGCTACCACTCCTCTCTGAGCTGGATATCCCAACTCCCATAAGTAAATCAGTCAAGTAGATATTTCTGCAGCGTAACGTTACACAAACATAATATCCCCTTCATCCTTCTCCCTCCTTCATTATATGGAGCTTCAGACTTCCTTTCTTTCTTAAAATCTCATTTAATTAAAGTTTTAAAAATAAATTCCTAAAAAAATTTCTCTATACAAGTCTCCCCCATCCCCTACGTTCTTCCATTAATTAATTTCTTTAATTAATGAATTATCTTAATTCCCTCACCCACCTAGAGTTACTCCTAGAATCACTCTTGGGTGTCCATAAATTCATTTACAGGTTTT
>SNQJ01S0044688.1:38064-49683 GCA_010110895.2 Picea sitchensis | reverse complement strand
GGAAATGTATTGTCAAGGAGATTAATTTTTGGGGCTCAATAATGCCTTTGGATATCATTGAGAACCTCGATCTCGAAAAACCTTCATTTGGACCCTCAAAATGGCCCCAGAAGTTAAAACTTGCTAAAAATAGTAAATTGCCAAAATGGCCAGAAAATTGTTTTGAGCCTTTTGGAAAAGGTGGGTGGCCACCGATATCCACCTGGATCATAAAAAATCATTACACACAAACCCTAGATATTTTCATTGATCAATGAAAGGCTCGAGGATATCTTCCATTGATACACATTAAAACAAGATTTGCGGAGGATTATATTGTCCCTCCCCAATTTTCATTTCAAACATCTTCTAGAGAAAACGGAAATTCTCGTTAACTTATGGCAGCAGTTCTGTCCAGATATAGTAAACACCTTCAGGCATGATGGCAAGAGGTTCCAGTATTCTAGGGAATATTCATACTACTCATCTCCCTCCACCCAAGAGAAGAAAAGGTGATGGCCCGTTGGTGCATCGAGAGATATATTTCAAGCCAAATAATTCCAAGGAAACCCATGCTCGGATAAATTGCGTAGTTGCATCGATGTCTAGTGCAGAGGTTGATGGGATGGATTATGAGCAAGAAGAATATGATATAATGGACGGTGATACGAAAATGGATGATGGAAATGCATAGACTGTTCCCACTCTTGCGCCCAAATTGAAATCAACCATAATGGGCAATACTTCCCGCCTCAGCGATGGCAGTCCTGACGACACCAAAAGAAAGAGTTTTAGAAAAGAAACTGATGCTAAATGCAATAGCCACTTTCCATATTGAAAGTAGGAATTCCAGAGGTCCAAATTAGTGCATTCTGGGTGGAAGTCCTTCAATGTAAGGACATGATCTGTTGATTCTCCCACAAATACATTTCAAGCCAAAAAACTATTTAGTTGCGGGACCACTGTCCTGTTCTCTGGATATAAAATCAACATCTTCAAGAATGATGACCATAACTCCCACTGCTGCAAGGAATATTCCTACTAGCCATGTCCTTCCACCCAGAATGGACTAATTTGGGCCTCTGGAACTGCACGTGCAACCTGTGTCCCTGAATTTTTCAATTTTGGAGAGGTGGTTTCTTGGTGTGTCCTAAATTTCAGTTAAGGGATATTATGTTTTACCTACAACATGTTTCATCTTCTTCCTCATGGGAATCTTCTGAGAACTATCAATTTTACCACAGGATGATCCATCGAGGAGAAAACTGCAAGGATTTCCTTAAAAAAAGGCATGGTAATCAGTTTTGTATGCGTGTTGAAGAGCATCTCGATGGCTCCTGCATGTTGTAGATACTGTGCCTGTGTTTGTGGAAGATATGTTCAATTTGTTGGCCAAAATAACTCGGTCCAATTTCTAAGAAAAGATATGCAGTGTTGAGTATTCTTTTTAGTTTTAATGGATTTACAATTAAAAAAATTTCCTTGGAATCTTGGTTGTTGCTTCTTTTCTGGATTTAACACCTCTTCTCATTGGCATGGTTCAGTGGTCTCATAGTTCTTCAATATTGTATTTGCTTAGGTAATTTGTTCTAAAATGGAGCATCTAACAATTATATGAAAATGCACTCTGTCGATCCATCAGGATTTTATGGAAACAAAAAATGAATTTCAGACAGTTTCAAACCAACTTTCAATTCTATTCGTAATGAAAATAGAACATAGCAATACCAAGTCACAATATTGCAACAAGATCATGGTTCTTGTTTCTAGACAACCGAAAATCTCTAGTTGCGTGGGTTGGTAGACTCATGCCTTCACATTTTCACTTGTGCTTTTATATCACGACTCTAACCGACCGACCGCTTCCCCATTCTATACCTAGCCACATTTCCAATCACGTATTCCCATGCAGGAATGTTCTAGATTGCACTTCCATTGCTCTGTGGCCTCCATAAAGCACCCAGACTTCCGCGATAGACAAATTTACAACCAGACTCGCATCATACCCTCTGTCCCATTAGAAACTTTTCCCTCAAAAGTTTCGAGAGCTACAATTTGACCGTCAGGTCCTCACGTCTATGATTCTTCCCAGATTCCTGGATCTTCTTGTTCTCCCACTGTAATCATTGTACATGATTAGTTCTGACCTGAGCACTTTCTAGCCAAATCACTCTTGACTTCTTTTGCATTTATAGTCCCAAACTAAGCTAATATTAACCTTTAGCTTTCATAACAATATAATGGGTTGAGCATAAGTTATATAGTTACATATAATATATATTAACATATATTATTAATATATATAACATATATAACTTAATATATATAATAATATATATATATATAAGTTAATATATATAATAATATATATATATATAAGTTAATATATATAACTATATAAGTTACATATATATGTTGAACTATTGTCACCCCATTTTGAAGCCCGCCCATCTACTTTCCATACTTCGACATTTGTCTGAATCACTTTCTTCGATCGTCAGGTTGGCCAGTTCATGAAATATCCAATTCCCATATCGTTGTTTCCTATGCCCGCCACATTTGCACTTCTTTCAAGTATGCAATAACTAAAGTTTAATGCTGCTAGATCCAGAAACATACAGAAAATTTCTTGCCAGGAAATGGAATATCTATTACAAATTTTAATATATTAGCCCTTCCTTTCCCTCTTCTATATTTAACCAAATTCTCATTTTTCCCCCGCTTTACTTTCTCTTTCTGGTTATTTAGCCATTTTTCTGAAAATGTCTACCTGTGCGAGTTGGCGAGCTCACGAGTTCACATTTGCACTCATTTTTTTATATCCTGACTTCGACCAATCGCTTTCTATTCCATACCTAGAAACTAGCCATGCTCTACATTGCACTTCCATTGTTCTATGACCTGCAAACAACACTCGATCTATATACAAATTCATTGCCGGACACCCACATCATACCCTCTTCCGTGATACATAGTTTGCACTCAAAAGTCTTATGTGATACATAGATTTTAATATATTATCCCTTCCTTTCCCTCCTCTATACTTAACCAAATTCCCAAAACAAAATTCCCTTTACTTTCTCTTTCAGGTGTTTTTTTCCGAAAATGTTTGCACTCATTCTTTTATATCCCGACTCCAACCGACTACTTCCCATTCCATACCTAGCAACTTTTTCAGATCATGGATTTCCGGGAAGGCACGCTCTACATTTCACTTCTATTGTTCTGTGACCTGCAAACAACACCAGAACTTCCGTGATACACAAATTCACTATTGGACTCCTACATCATACCCTCTTCTGTGATACACAGTTTTCACCCAAAATTTCTGAGACCTACAATTTAACTTTCGGGTCCTCATGTCTTTTGGGAAACTATTGTCACCAAATTTTCAACCTCGTTCATCCTCTTTCCATACTTGGCCATTTCTTGAAATCTCTTTCGAGCCTCCAATTCCTAGTCGTTGTTTGATGTGCTCGTCATCTTCGCGTTTTTTTACAACAATGCAATAACTGAGCTTTAATCCTAACAACTCACCATGCCTCAGGAAACAATCATAGTAGTTTTTCATATACAATTTGTCCAGAAACATGTAGAAAATATCCTACCAGGTAATGGGATATCTATTACAAATATCAATATACTAGGTACAATTTGAATATCGTTTACCTATTGCATACCATTTTTTCTCTTGCGGGTTCCCGGACAAGTGGAATGCACTTCCACTATTCCTTGACCTACAAATAGTACCCCATCTTTCGCAATGTACAAATTCACTTCTCAACTCCCAAATCATCCACTCTTCCGTGTTACACATTTTTCACTCAAAAGTTGTGATACATACAATTTGACCATAAGGGCCTCATGTCTCCTCAAGAACCATTGTGACCCTATTTTGAAGATTGTCTAACCGCTTTCCACCCTTTTCCATTTCTTGGAATCTCTTTCATGGATCGTTAGGTTGTCGAGTTCAGACAATTTCCAATTCCTAGCCACTTTTTCATATACCCTCTACCTTCACACTTCTTTCCAAGTATATGAAATAATTTTACATAAAAGATCTTGCTAGGAAATGGGATATCTATTACAGATTTGAATATATTAGTCGTTCTTTTACCTTTTCTATACTTAACCAAATTCTCGTTTCTCTTTTCCCTCATGGATTAACATTTGCACTTGTTCTTTTATATCATGACTCTAATCGGTTGCTTCCCCATTCCATATCACACTTTCATTGTTCTGTGACCTCCAAAGAGCACCGAGACTTCTGCAATATATAAATTTACAAACAGACTGTCACGTCACACCCTTTTCCCCATTACACAGTTTGCACTCAGAAGTTTCAACAACTACAATTTGACCATCGGGTCCTCACATCTCCTGTCGAACTATTTTCACCCCATTTTTTAAGCTTGTTCGTCCACTTTCCATACTTTGCCATTTGTCCAAATCTCTTCCGCGGATCTTCGAGTTGGTAGGTTCATGAAATATCCAATTGCTAATTGTTGTTTGCTGTGTCATTCCATACTTGGGCACTTTTTCGAGTGCAAGTTCCTGGACAGGCAGACTAAAGATTGCCCTTCTATTTTTCTGCGACATGCAAACAACACCCACAATTCCTCAAATATACAAACTGGTCACTGGACCTCCCCACCATGTACTCTTCCCTTTTACGCATTTTGCAGTCAAAATTCTGATACATAAAATTTGAACGTTGGCCTTTACCTCTACTAATAATCCCCATTAACCTTATTTTGAAACCCACCCGACCGCTTTTCATACTTGGCCATTCCTTTCTTGCACTCTTCCCTTTTACGCATTTTGTAGTTAAAATTTTCAACACATACAATTTAATTGTTGGCCCCCACCTCTATCTGAGAATCCCCTGTAACCCTATTTTGAAACCTATGCGACCACTTTTCAAACTTGGACATTCCTTTCTTGCACTTGTTTATAATAAAAGAGGCTTATCAATAATAAAAAAGATTGTTTAATTATAAACCAAGATTTGCAGAGATCTCCCATTAATACGCATTTAACCAATATTTCTGGAAGGTTATATTATCCTTTCGAGTGTTAACTTCAAACACCATGGAATTTCATTCGCGGGACCTCGGGTTGGCCCGTTCACTAAATTTTCAATCCCTAATTCCAAAAATGATCCCAACCGACCGTTTCCCTATTACGTACTTACCCACTTTCTCAGAATTCCGCAAATATACAAATCGTCCGCTGAACTGCACCATCCTGCCCTCTTTCGTTTTACAAGTTTTCTAGTCAAACATTATGGGTCATACAATTTGACCATTCGACACCCACCTCTCCTTATTATCTCCTGTAAACCTACTTTTAAGCCTGTCCGACTGGTTTTCATACTTGGCCATTCCTTGCTTGCTCTTCCCCATCTTCGTAAACTTTGCACTTGTTTATANTATATATATATATATATTTGTGTGTGTGTGTGTGTGTGTGTCTTGTCTCTAAATATGTAATTAGTAATCTTTAATGCTAACAACTCATCATGAAGGAAACGTATAAATTGTCATTGATGAGCGAAAGGCTCGAGAAGATCTTCCATTAATACACATTAAACCAAGATTTGCGGAGGGTTTTGTTATCCCTTCCGAGCGTTAATTTCAAATACCATGGAATGTCATTCACACGTCTCAAGCTTGGCTCGTTCATGAAACCTCCAATCCTTAATTGTTCTTCATCGTACTCGCTAACTTCGCGCTTCTAAGTATGCAATAATTAAACTTTTCTTCTAACAGCTCATCATCCAGCACGCATATAGATTTCCATTAATGTGAGAAGAGATCGAGAAGATTTTCCATTCACACGCATTGAACCAACATTTATGTGGGATTATATTATACCCTCTATTTATTCATTTCATCATCTGGAGCAAACAATCATTCTCATAAACTAATGGCACCAGCTCGACAACAGTTCTGTGGACATACAGTGAACATCTTAGGGCGTGAAGACCAAAACTACCAAAGTAACAAATCCTCACTCCAACAGCCTATGACAACAACAAAGAAACGGAAATTTCTTCAAACAGAGGACAAGATAACAACCCTCCTCATCCTAAAATTGATAG
Source organism: Picea sitchensis (assembly GCA_010110895.2). Classification (NCBI taxonomy): domain Eukaryota; kingdom Viridiplantae; phylum Streptophyta; class Pinopsida; order Pinales; family Pinaceae; genus Picea; species Picea sitchensis. The sequence continues at coordinate 43,601 of SNQJ01S0044688.1, read as the reverse complement.
TTCTCACAAGCTTCCCGTGGAGAAGAAGAGAAAAAAAATTGTAGGTCAAGCAGAAGAGCCCGAAATTGAGAGTGAGAACATGGAACTTGACACTGATATGGATAGAATATTATGTAATCTTGATCATCTAGGAGACACGATCCAGCATAGTCCCCCAATGGACATAGTTGATACCGAAATTTTTTACGAAGATGAATCCTTCGTATTCGAGAGCATTGTTTTTTATGGTGAATCTAAAAAATTAATTATTGAAAAGAGAGATGTAAAAAATAAGAAAGGAAAATCCCATTCAAAGGTTGATCTTGTGAACATGCGGTCGTCCCAAATCTCTGGACTTCAAAGAGAAACTAGATATGCTATTGATGATTCCATTGGAGTCATTGAGGTCGAAAATGTCAGACTAAAGGACCGGATCAAGGAATTGGAGGCAGCTTTCATTCCTATGCCATTGCCTGCCAGTCCTTTGGCAATAGACATGCCTGCCACCCCTGCAACCATGTGAAAAGGATCCTTTATCCTCCTTGCATCGTGTAGAGGATATGTGGAGAATAATATCAAGAAAATAATGGAAATGGTTATTGAGGCCTGGGAAACATCACAAGATATGGATTCCCTGGGAACAAGGGAACATAACTTGCTCGGACATCTGTAGACAGATTTAGAAAATGAAGAAAGTTTCTATTTGGACACGATCATCCCTTTTTCCTTCCATCTCAGCAACATGATAGACATGAAAAGAAGAAAACATGATCTCCCATTCAAAATTAGGATCACTCAATTAGAAGCATGTTGGAAAGCTGTAATGATCCCAAGCCATTTTTTTCACTTGAAACCACTAACTGCCACTGTTGTGTTTGATGTGCAGGTGACTAATGAATTTTTCCAGTTATTAAGTGGTGTTTATACAAGATTTGTCCAACACATGCAAGATCACAATACATTCAAGATATAGAAAACACAAGCATATATTTGACCTTTATTATAGAAGAATGAATCATATACAATAGATAGCCGATCTGGAATAATCCTCTAATGGATAGATAGATAATACGTATGAGTTGCTACAAAATTCTCCTGCCAATACAAAATATGCGCCAAAGGATAGATGATAGATGAAGACCAATACAAGTAGATATAGATGCCAACTCCTCAAGATGGAAGATGCCATGCTCCAAATGGAAGGATGAAACCCTCAATAACTCGACCCAATTGTGAGAAGACTCCAAATGAGCCCAAACTATGCCAACTGATAGATCTGGGTGATAGGAACACCCTCCTAAAATCTCAAGCCGAAAGGCTAAGGAAAACTCCTCCAAACTCTAAATCTTCTAATGAAGTTGTGCCCTCCTCGATGCCTGGAACCCTATGTAGCTCAACCCTGACGAGAGAAGTCTCCAAATGCCCTGAAAATTCCCAGGAATGTAGATCGTTCTATGAGAACCCTATAGGAGAAGTTTCATACTCATATTCTAGGTGAATCTCTCTAGATATGAGATTTATTGAATCATAGGACGTTCCTTTGTCTCCAAGTCATCTCAATCTGAAGCTAAATATCTGATAGTGATAACTCTCCAGAAAAACCCTCAAAATGATGATTGGGCCCCTACAAGTAAAACCCAAGGGACGGAATGGCCAAAGGCTCTCCTGATCAGCTGGATCAAACCCTTCTCTAGATGATGGTGCACCCTTGCTGGAAACTCAAGAACAGTACGACCCCGTTATCTTCTAAATCGCTAGGTGGAAATATGCTTAGTGTAGAATGGTGTGGAGGAGTCTTTCATCCCCGAGACCAAGCTGTGGAACAAGGTGAGTGGGTCTTTCACCACTGAGTTTATCACAAGGGTTTGTACAACAAAACCCCCAAACTGTATGCTCAAGAGAAATAACAAGAAATATACCAAATCCATAATGCCTAATAGGTGCACCCCAACCTTCTATTTATACTTTTTCCTTCTATTCCTCTGTTGAGTTAGATTAACTCCCAGGGTTAACTTCTATTCTTTTATTGAGTTATATTTTATTCTTTTTAACCTTTTTCTTCAAGTCAACTTAAGAATATAACCTTAGTCGAGTTGAATTTCCCCCTCAGTGTGAGACTATGACCTAGTGGGGATGCCCAGCCCACTGAGTCTCTTCATCACCTCTTTATCAAGAGGTGGGGGACATTACAGTCTACCCTGCTTGAAATTGCTTGTCCTCAAACAATTCCAAACTTGTTTCTCTTACCACGTGCTCCTTTTACCATGTGGCATCCTCAATGGGTAAATCCTTCCATCTGATCAGGTACTCCTTGATGCTTTGGTTTCTAAGCCTCTTCTCTCAGACCTCCAATATCTCCTCTGGAATCAACACAAGCTGTCCCTCCTCATCCATGGGGGGTAATACCTCAATGGGTCTAATGTGTTGGACGAGGGATTTCTTATGGCTAGAGACATGGAAGACATTGTGTATTTTGCTTCCCTGTGGAATCTCCAACTCATAAGCTATGGCCCTTATCTTTCTGCCGACTCTGTAGGGCCCAAAGAAACATGGTTGTAGTTTATCTGCTACGCTCCTTTTGATGGAAGCCTTCCTATATGGTTGGAGCCTTAGGTACACTAGGTCACCAAACTCAAAAGTATGATCAAATCTGTGCTTGTCTGCTTGGACCTTTTGCTAGTTCTATGCTCTCTGTAGATGATCCTTCAGCTCCCTGAGAATGTATTGGCTCTGTTGTATCCAATCATGTACCATAGGTTCCCTGTTGTCACCGAAAGCGATCTCGCCAAAAGATAAGGGATCATAGCCATACAAGTCCTTGAATGGTGACATGCCTATGGACATATGTTGGGTGGTGTTGTAGCAGTACTCTCCTAAGTGCAACCATCTGGCCCACGCTTTCTGTTGTCCTGGCACATAATTTATGAGGTAGCCTTCCACCCAGTTGTTAACTATCTCTGTTTGTCTGTACGTTTGAGGGTGATAGTTGGTTCTATGGGTCAAGGACGTACCAACCAATCTGAATAATTCCTGCCAGAATGTACTCATGAACCTACTATCCCTATCGCTCACAATGGTCTTGGGTAGGCCGTGCAACCTAAAAATCTCCTCAAAGAACAGTTCAGCCACCTATGTTGCACTGAAGTCAATAGTTATGGAAAAGAAGTGTGCGAACTTTGTCAACCTATCCACTACTACAAAAATGAAGTCCTTCCCTTGTGTCTTTGGCAACCTGGTGATGAAATCCATGGATATGCTCTCCCATTTGTGCTATGGAATGGGTAAGGGTTGTAGTAGTCCTGTTGGGTGCATGTGCTCATCCTTGTTCTCCTGACATGTAATACACTCCTTGATGTGCTTAATCACATCCTCCTTGAGGCCCTTCCATGAGAACCTTTCTATCACCTGCCTACACATCTTGTTGATCCCATGATGTCCTACCATTGGTGAGTCATGGTATGCCTACAATATCTTAGCCTTGAAGCTCAATTCAGGAACCAAAAATATTCGGTCCTTATAGTAGATGAGGCCATTCATAACCTTGAAATTATCATCGTGTACCTTCCCATCCAATAATTGGCATGCAAATTGATCCTTTGCATACTCCATCACCAGATGGTCTTTCCAGTCAACTGATACCCCTGTCATGGAAAACATGGATGGCCTCCTCGATAATGCATCAACCACCACATTGTTCTTCCCTTTGACAAATTCAATGTCAAAGTCGTAGGCTTGTATTCTGCTTACCCATTTATGTTTCCTCTCATTCAAATATTTTTTCTCCAATAGATATTTGAGACTGTTATGATCTGACTTGACCACAAATCGGGCACCTACCAAGTATTGCCGGAATTTGGCTAGTGCATGCATGATAGCCAACATTTCTTTGTCATAAATTTTGTAGAGTATCTCAGGACCCCTAAGTTTCCAGATCTCATAGGTAAGAGGGTGCCTCTTCTGCATCAGTATGACCCCTATTCCTTCCCCGGAGGCATCACACTCCAAGGTAAAAGGGAGGATGAAATATGGAAGGGCTAAGACTGGTCATATACTCATCACTTTGTTCATCTTGTCCATCATTATTTGAGCCTCCCCGTCCCACTTGAAGGCTCCTTTCTTAGTCAAATCGATCAAAGGTGCACACAGCTGAGAAAATCCTTTGACAGACTTCCTGTAATATGTGCACATGCCCAAAAATCCTCTCAATTCTGTGAGTGTCTTAGGAGTAGGCCATTCCATGATGGCTTTTATTTTCTCTTGATGTACCTGTACCCCCTTTGCCTCGATGATGTTTCCTAAATAGAGGACCTCTGTCATTCCAAACTCACATTTGGACTCCTTAGCATATAGTGATTATTCCTCCATGATTGACAAAATCTGATCCACATGCCTAAGATGCTTCTCCCATGTCTCGCTATAGATAAGCAAGTCATCAAAAAATACCAACATGTGCTTCCTCAGCCGTTTGTTGAACACATGCTTCATACATGATTGGAACGTAGAAGGGGCGTTGGTTAACCCAAAGGGCATCACCAAAAACTCATAATGTTCGTAATGACATCTAAAAGTTGTTTTTGAGATGTCTTTCTCCCTCATCTTGATCTGATGATAACCATAATGAAGCTCAATCTTAGTGAAGTAGATGGCCCCATGTAATTCGTCCAACATTTCATCAATCCTTGGTATCAGGTACCTGTATTTGATGGTATTTTTATTCAAGGCCCTGAAGTCAATGCACATCCTCATAGTGCCATCTTTCTTCTTCACCAACACTACTGAAGAAGCAAAAGGGCTAGTGTTGGGTCTGATGTGCCCCATGTCCAGAATTTCCTTGATGGCCTTCTCTATCCCATCTTTGTCCTTCTTGGGATGTTTGTATGGTGTGGTAATGACTGGTTTGGCCCCTTCCTCTAGCTTAATAATGTGCTCAAACCCCCTATCTGGTGGTACCCCTGGAGGGATAAGCCCAAACAACTTGTGGTTCCTCTCAAGGATCTCTTTGATCTCTGGGGTGTAGTGAACCTTGCCCTGTTCATCCATACATGTTACAATCCTACATTCTTCTACGTATACTATCTCATCTCTCTAGAAGATGGCCTCCATCCTCTTGGTCGTGACTACCTTTGCAGCATTCCCTGTCATGCCCCGAAGCACTACCCTTTGTCCACCCTCCTCTATGAATGAAATTTCCATTGTTTTGTAGTTGGTGGTGATAGGGCCCAATGTGCTAAGCCACTGAACTCAAAGGATGATGTTGGTATCTAGAAGATCCATGAAATAGATTTCCTGTATCAGCTCATTCCTACCCAAGGTAAGCTTCATGCCCGGAATGTATCTGTCATAGGGCATAGTGCCTCCACCTGCTACCTCCACCTTGAATCCTTCAAATTCTACTGTGGGTGTAGCACACCCATTTCGGAACTCTGGCTTACTCGCACTCTGGTACCCATTTTTACACACCATTTGTACAAAGCTCATGCAGATATCATATATCCCATGCATTTAAACAAATAAACACATTTAACTCAGAGCTTAAACATATCATTACTGCTATAATT
>SNQJ01S0044687.1:96502-106987 GCA_010110895.2 Picea sitchensis | reverse complement strand
ACCTTTATTGCATTAAATTTATTTGCATATTACTAGTATTCCTTACTATAGTCATAAACAACCAATGGAAAAGGCCATTTGTGTTTTAGGTTTTTAACATGTGAAAAATGGTGAAAACAAAAGAAACCAAAAAAAAACATTCAAAGAAGAAATCCAAGAAACAATAGGAGATAAATAATATTTGTTGAAAAACTAGAAACTATTTTTTATTACATTTGAATTCTACTTGATACAAATTTACATATTTCGGTCAATAATCCTTAGAAGGCTCCACTTCTTGTCATCTAAAGGTGTACTTCTTAGGACTACATATCTATTTCTCGAGTTTAGACCTTCCTAATGTCTCTTGCACATTTTCCTTTCTTCTCCCCTCTTCATGTTCTAGAACTCAAATCCTTCTCTCCAAGAATCTCCAAAAGGTCCACTTATTTAGGGTTAAGCTTTACCTTTTTATTGGCCGTGTTTATGTGACCCCTATAATGGATTTCCATATCATTTTATTGGCTTGACATGATTCCATGTGTTTTTGTTGTGTCCTCTAACATACGAAACTCCAAAATTCCTATTCTATGACATATTGCTATGGAAACAATTCTCGTTAGTGTCCTCTGAGACATACTTTTGGAATGGACCTTCAACATGGATTGCTATTTTCTTAACCATCATCATATATAGGATTTGAATTTAATTCTCAAATTCTTTTTCAATTTAATTCTCAAATTATTTAAGCCTAATAGGTTTTAGACCAAACAAATTTCAAATTAAGTTTAAGATTGCGAAGATAATTGTTCAAGACCCTCAAGGCATTCATTGTGAGGAAAAAATCACTTTTCCTTGCTATGCCAAGTCCATGGGAATCTTATAGTGATTCTTGTTTTGAAACCCATTTAAGAGTAAATTTCATCAATATCACGTGGATAATATAAACTTGAACAACATTGTACGTTAAACACCCTTCTAAATTCTGCCCTAAGTTTACATATGGTTCTTTGGTCCATGGATGTTGTTAACACATGAGATGTTCAGTAGTCAAAAAATTCTGACCTTAGTCCATGTAAGAGTCTTGGTGTCATGATATTTTTCATCATCATGAAAGAAGTAAGGGTCTGCATGGGTCACACCCCTGGTCTTAAAATCATCATCATCATATGTCTTGTCTCAAAGGGGAGATCTCGTTGTCTTAAGTGCATTCAACTCATTATGATTTTTAGGATTGTGTCAAGGAACAACTCTAACAGTTTGAATGAAACATGCTACTAGAGTTTGAAAACTGGCGCTGCAAACTGGTTGTAGTATATGAAAAGGATTGGATGCTTCCACCTAAGTCCCACTTGAGTTCATGAGACCCCAGCCCAAGTACAGACACACAAGGTACTCCTTTGGTGATTGCATGCTGCTTAAATGGTTGATTGAAAATGTAAAATTGTTATATATTATTCCTGCGTTGCAAACTGTTAAATGTTCTATGCACTGTCAACTCTCTGCACCATTAAAACCCACAACTTTGGTGTCCTAAACCCTAGCCATTTTCAAGATTGTTATTCCACAAGGTAATATTACAGTTTCCTCTTGCAACAATAACCTTATCCACTATATTACTGTGCGCTGCAGACTATGCGTTGCAAACTGTGCGTTGCGAACTTAACCAACGCCCTGCAAAACCTCTGGTTTACACATAGTTGCTTCAATTTATGCTTATCTACAGTTTTCATCCAAGTTGGATTTATGTTCTTCTTTTCTCACCTCCTACTTGCAGCCTGTTCATCCTCAAACTGTTGCTGTGCATATGATTATAACCAGATTAATGATTTTGGGTCTTGAGCTGAGGTTACCATATTCATATGATTTCTCCAAGGTTACTTCATGTTCCAAGAAGTTTGTAGCAGGTTCTAGAAGGATTTCCCAGCTTGTTGTGCAAGTTTTAAAAGTCAAAATAAATTTTAAATGTAAAAAGGCACCTACAGGAAAGTTCGCAGCTCGTGCTGTCACAGGGGATGCGAACTAATATTTTGGGACAGATTGCAGCAAATTAGTACACAACAGAGTAATTTTTTCATCATAAATTTTAAATGCCAATTTCGGTTCTTATGAATTTTTTTTGTGGAGATGAATCATAATAGCATGGACTTGTTGACCAAAAATCAACCCGATCCATTTCATCATTTGGGAGAAAAGTTAAAATCATCATCTACAGGAATCCTGAAATTGCACTGCAAACTCTAACAATTTGATAAATCCGAGCTGTAGGAGGGATGCCACCTGTCTGAGGGGGTTCGAATGGTTTCCTAGGAGGTATTTGGACATGATGGACATTTTTTCCATCACGAGATCAAACAACATGACCTGTTTCAAAAGACATTTATCACAAAGACAAGATCCACAAAAATAAGAGCTAGGTGGATTTTTTGTTTCACCTTGTTGTAACAACTCCTAGAGAAAAGAGAATCCAATGCAACCACTTGGGATTCGACCTCTTTAGAGTAGGAAGGATTGATACACTATAGATAGTAGTGGTTTTGTTGAGGAGAGGATTGGATTCATGATCCAAGAGAGGAGAGAGTTAGAGGAGCAGTTTAGTTGCTCATTTGTAAGCCTGAGGGCCGGTTTGTAATCAACATTTTTGTCATTAAAGATTCATGAGAGTTGTTTATCAAATTGTGTTTTGTGTTTCCCATTTCTCTTGTCATCCTCTTGCTTGAATATATTGCAGGTTTTGAGGAGCATAACTACCATTGATTGATGGATTCATGAACAACAGAGGATCTGTTGTAGCTTGCCCATTAAATCAATTTTATTGTTTAAGCAATCTTTAATTTGTTTGCAGAAAGGATCTTTGTACAATGTATGTTCTTCGTTTTGTCATATTCTCTATGTTCTTCCCATAATTATATAAAAACTTTATCCAGTGTACATTTTAATTTCCTTTGATCTGTAGGATGTTATGACTCCATGCCCAATGGAATGCCTCTGTAGATAGTTTGATTCCCTCTTCCTTTCTTACTCAGTCTTGCTGATCCACTCAAGTATAAATTTGTTTTAATCATTTATATTCTGATGGGCACTGGGCTTGTTCTTAAAGTAGTCTAAGAAAAACTCCTGGTGCTAACATTTTTGACACCGTTGCTGGGGACGAAGTTGAAGATCTTCCCTGGGATGTACGACACAGATTACTACTATTTCTTGATGATGAGAAAGGATTGGTGATAGAACAGACTGCAATTTTTCACCATGGCGACTCCACAAATTTGAAGAAACTTGTTGGTGATTCAAATCAAGTTACGAGACTCCACTGAGGAACGAGCTCGAATAGAAAATGGAGGGAAGACACATGAAGTCTAGGTATCAAGATATAATTTTTATTCAAGAGCTCATATTCTTTTTTATCAGTTCTTTCCTGTCCTTTCCTTCATATATCACGAGAATCGTTCTTTGCTTTGTTTACTCTGATGACCATAAGCCTACTACTGTATACCCCTCTTTGAAAGAAGAAGGTCTGCATTCTTCTTACATAGTTGATGTTGACCCTAGTCCTTCAGTTGAAACATATGAGAACAATTTTTGTATTCAAATCCTTCCTGAACATGATCAACCCTGTAACCATGTGAATGATACAACTGATTCACCACCTTCTCTAATCATAGTACCATATTATGCCACCACTACTAGAATTTGCAATCAATCTATTGAACCTCACTTTCAGTGTACGGATGTTCAGTCCAGAAAAAAAGAAAAAATGTTTAAACCCTTAAAATTTCCTTGTACTCTTCATCATTACCCTCCCAAGTTTTTAGAGTATTTGCCTCTTTTTGTTGGAGAAAATCATATTATAGTTGAGAAGCATTTGGGAGCTTTTCAGAATGTCATTGACAATTTGGAAATCATGCATGAGGATGTTGTTATGAGGTTATTTTCCAAATCTTTGGTTGGAGATGTTGCTTTGTGGTTTAAAAATCTAGAGGTTGGTTCCATTGGTTCGTGGGATGAGTTATTTGGTGCATTTTCAAGGAACTGGGGAGAGAAAAAATCTCTTGACCAATACTTTGCTGAGTTTTATTATTTGAAAAGAGGGGAGGATGTAACTCTTGCTATTTTCAACAGGAGATTTTATAGTTTTTATTGCAGCATGCCTTTAGATATCCTACCTCCTGAAGATGTTGCTAGACTGTGTTATGTAACAACTCTTCATCTAGATTTTTCTCTTCTTCTCCTTGAAAGGAGTTCTGTCACCTTGCAAAAAATGTTCATTGATGCTCAAGAGGTTGAGGACGATCTCAAAGACTGTGGAAAATTTTCAGATCAAGTTAAGGATGAGGAGTGGAATGCAGACATAGATGCTAGTGAACATGAACAAGAAGGATGCCATGGGAAGGAGTTGGTAGAGAAGCCCATTGGGGAGTAAGATGTTGTGTCTAATTTTGTTATTTATGATCTTCAAGAAGCCTTTTGTTTACCTGTATATGATGAGTACAATAACTATGATGATGTTTCTTTCCAAAAAACATCAGAAATATCATTTCATCTAGAAAAAGATTCTTTTCAATAGTCTTATGAAATCATTCAACCTATTTATGATAGTTATGACCTCTATCATAGGGAAAATTGTGACTTAGATGGAGGCAAGTCATTTCCCTTATGCTTTTCATCATTTAAGTTTTTAAAATAAAAATTTGAAGTTGCTTATAGAGAAAAAAGAGTTGAGCTGCAAAATCACACAAGTTTTTTGGAACATAAGGATAACATTATAAGTCAACAACAACGTTTCCATGTTCTTAGTGATCCTATGGTTCTCTATATGGAGAATTTTATTGAGGTTGAAATGCATGATAAGGAAAATAATGAGACTATTGCCATTTATTCTGAGAATGATCTTGCATTTGAAAACTTAGAACAAGAAAAATCAACATTTGAAGAAAATGATACAATGAAGAAAGAAGCTTGTATGTTACTCTATACTTGTGAACAAGAAGGAACTATAGACACATGATGTCCTTTCCTTTTTATCGATCAACAAGTGGTATTCACACATATTCTTCAAGATCCTTTTGCATTTCTGTTGGAAACATCAAAGAAAGAGAACTTTATGAGTTGCCTAGAATCATTGAGTGGAATTGGTTCTTCAAAGTGAATGAGTTTTCAGATTGGATTTAATTTTCAATTTGAATTTCCATTAGGTAGGGTTATGCAATGAATTCAATCAGTAGACAAGGTCCGTGCATGGCTGCATTGGATTTTTGATTTCACCTAATCAAGTATCTCAAAGATCAAGTTAGAAGTAGGGGAATAAGCTCATAATACGAGCATTTTTTGTTTCTTTTAGTTTCTTGGTTTGTAGTAGATAAACAATAAGACTCCATAGCTCAATGGATAAGGCACTGGAACTGCAATGTTCTTGGAAGCTCACAGGGAACATGCCATCCTCTGTGGAGCCAATGTTAGCACATGAAATGTTCAAGAGTCAAAAAACTCTGACCTTAGTTCATGTAAGAGTCTTGGTGTCATGATATTGTTCATCATCATGAAAGAAGTAAGGGTTTGCATGGGTCACATGCATAGTCTTAAAATCATCAACATCATATGTCTTGTCTCAAAGGGGATATCTCATCATCTTCAGCGCATTCAATTCATTATGATTTTCAAGATTGTGTCAAGGAACAACTCTAACAATTTGAATGAAGCATGCTACTAGAGTTTGAAAAATGGCACTGCGAACTGGCTGTAGTAGATGAAAATGATTGGATTCTTCCACCTAAGTCCCACACGAGTTCATGAAACACCAGCCCAAGTTTAGACACACCGGGTACTCCTTTGGTGATTGCATGCTGCTTAAATAGTTGATTGGAAATGTAAAATTGCCGTATATTGTTCCTGCGCTGCAAACTGTTAAATGTTCTATGCTGCCAACTCTCTGCACCATTAAAACCCACAACTTTGGTGTCCTAAACCTTGGCCATTTTCAAGATTGTTATCCCACATGGTCATCTTACAATTTCCTCTTGCAACAATAACCTTATCCACTATATTACTGTGTGCTGCAGACTGTGCGCTGTAGACTATGCACTGTGAACCCTCTATTTTCTGATAAATCAAACCTTTTTCAGTTGAGATTCATTTAGGGCCGAGGTTTTAACTAGTCAACTCATATGCTTTTCTTCAGATGTGGAAAATCTTGCAAGTCTTTCATAAAAATCTAGTTCAATTCGTGCTGCAAACTTAACCAGTGCGCTACAAACACTCTATTTTACACAGAGCCAATTTAATTTATGCTTATCTGCAGTTTTCATCCAAGTTGTATTTTTGTTCTTCTTTTCTCACCTCCTACTTGCAGCCTATTTATCCTCAAACTGTTGCTGTGCATATGATTATAACCAGAGTAACAATTTTTGGTCTTGAGCTGAGGTTACCATGTTCATATGACTTCTCCAAGGTTACTTCATGTTCCAAGAAGTTTGTAGTAGGTTCTGGAAGGATTTCCCAGCTTGTTGTGCAAGTTTTAAAATTCAAAATAAATTTTAAATGTAAAAAGGCACCTAAAAGAAAGTTCGCAGTGCGTGCTGTCACAGGCGTTGCGAATTGATATTTTGGGACAATTTGCAACAAATTAATACACAACAAACTCATTTTTTCATCATAAATTTTAAATTCTAATCTGGGTTCTTATGAATTTTTTTGTGGAAATAAATCATAGTAGCATGGACTTTCTCAACAAAAATAAGCCCGACCCAGTTCATCGTTTGGGAGAAAAGTTGAAATCATCATCTAGAGGAAAGTTTGCAACGAATCCTGAAATTGTGCTGCAAACTTTAACAATTTGATAAATCCGAGTTGTAGGAGGGATGCTAGCTATATGAGGGGGTTCAAATGGTTTCCTAGGAGATATTTGGACATGAGGGACATTTTTTCCATCACTAGATCAAGCAACATGTCCTATTTCAAAAGAAATTTATCACAAAGACAAGATCCAAAAAAATAGGAGCTAGGGAATTTTTTGTTTCACCTTGTTGTAACAGCTCCTAGAGAAAAGAGAATCCAATGCATCCACTTGGGATTCGACCTCTTTAGATTAGGAAGGATTGATACACGATAGATAGTAGTGGTTTTGTTGATGAGAGGGTTGGATTCATGATCCAAGAGAGGAGAGCGCTAGAGGAGCAATTTAGTTGCATATTTGTAAGCCTGAGGGCCTGTTTGTAATCAACATTTCTACCATTAAAGATTCATGAGAGTTTTTTATCAGATTGTATTCTTTGTTTCCCATTTCTCTTGTCATCCTCTAGCTTGAATATATTACAGGTTTTGAGGATCATAGTTGCCATTGATTGATGGATTCATGAATAGCAGAGGATCTGTTGTAGCTTGCCCATTAAATCATTGTTGATTGTTTAAGCAATCTTTAATCTGTTTGCAGAAAGGATCTCTGTACAATGGATGTTCTTCCTTTTGTCATATTCTCTATGCTTCTACCCATAATTATATAAAACCTTTATCTGGTATACAATTTAATTTCCTTTGATCTGTAGGATGTTATGACTCCATGCCCAATGGAATGCCTCTGTAGATAGTTTGCTTCCCTCTCCCTTTCTTACACAGTCTTGTTGATCCACTCAAGTATAAATTTGTTTTAATCATTTATATTTTGATGGGCACTGGGTTTGTTCTTAAAGCAGTCTAAGAACAACTCCTAGTCCTAACAGATATGATAACCATTATTTGAACCATCTAGAATATATTTTCTACTACGTCCAAGGGAATGGATCTTGTTATGATCTTGTCTTATCCACATACGTTGTGATGCATCTTGCACATGCCACATTTAGCATATATTATATGAATATGATATCACTTTGTGCATGTACTTGTAGAAATTTGAATAATTTGGGAAATTGTTTGTATGACGAGTATGAATAACTAACATTTTAATTTTTTTTTTACATTATTAAAATATCCAAAATACCCAAAATTGCTTTTTATAACAAAACCCAAGAAGTTCCATTTTCCATACTAAACTCATTTCTCATTTTCTTCCATGTTTTTCATTTTTTTCCTTAGAAAAAAGTCCCATCTTTTAATTGTTATTATAATAAAATGATTACATTCTAAAAATGAATTTACATCAAAAAATTCAAGAACATGAGGTTTATCTTCATGAAATCCATGAACACAAATTGTTTTGTAGGTCTCTCAAATACCTTGTTATTACTCCTCATAGTTTTATGACGAAAAAATAGTGTTCCTATCCAATACATTTCAACAAAAAGAAACTCTGTAGGAATATTTCAATACATTTCTTGTTCTCATCGACAATCAAAGATCATAAGACCTCCATATAATAGCAAAGATAAAAATATTTTTAGTTGGAATAACAAAAAATCCCAAGACTGTGCTTCCTTTTCCCTTGTTCTTATCAACATTTAAAAATCAAAACACCTCCATATACCAACAAAGTGAAAAGTTTTTAATTTGAATAGTAAAAATGCCTAATCATTGTACTTCCTACAACATTTTTTTTATAAGAGATTTAAAAAATCTACTAGCAACTGAAAGACAACCCATGTGGAGTCCCATTGGAATTTTATAATTAAAGTAGAATTTACTTCCATAAAAAACCCAGCCTTTGAAAGATCATTTGCCTAAGAATTGAGCTCTCCAAATGTATGATGGAAATGCATATTTAAAAATAGAGAAGGAAAGATTTTAACATTTTCTAGAATAAGATGCAATAACATAGTCCTTATCTTGTAGTTTCCCTTCATCCAATTTATGATCACCTTAGAGTCTCCATAGACTTGTAGTTGAGAGATGTCTTGATCCCCTACTAGTTTTAGTAGAAGCTTCGATGCCATCAACTACAATAAACTGTTTGAGGCCTGCCAAGACTTGCTTTAAATACATATAAATGTTCAACAATGATATATAAAGAGCCTCCAACACCACACACATAACTCTTTTCTTTACTAGCTCCATCGAAATAAACTTACCGTTAGATTTATCAATTTGAGGATGCTTTAATATTCATTCCTTATGTGGTTTTTGAAAGATTTTGAAATTTCCAAATATTGCTATGATATAGTATGAACATTGGAAATATGTGATATATCTATCTTGAAAGATATCCAAATGATGAGATAACCATATTCCACACAAGCAGGAAAGGAAGAGATCTAAAGGATTTCAGATCTTTATGTTGGAACCAGATTTTTTAAATCCTCTTCCATTATTTGTCCATGCCACCCTCCTACTTCATGTCAATAACTCCATCTCTCCCCACACTAGAATTGCATAAGGAAAAGTATGTCATAAGTGATCATAAATTCATGATCTTGCTTATATAAGGTACATCTCCCCAAACCATTTATACTACATTTGTTGAGCACATCCCATGTCAAGGCCTTGTTCCAAAAAACAAGCCACGTATAAACTTTAGCTTTTAATGGTGCCTTCACCTTCCATAGTGACTTCCACCACCAAACCTAATCATCCTAATCATGATTTTTACATAGAACTTTGCATCATTAGTCTTAGGGTCATTTTTACATAGAACTTTGTATCACATTCTTAGGGTGTATTAACACATTATAACATTCCTAGACCAAATCAAAGAATCTTACTTGTCTTTTAGTTTCATATGACATTTCATTAGTTTTCCTACATAAACCTCCCACAACCTCAAATTAGGTTCTGACAAGCCTAGATTCTCTTCATTTTTCCAACCTTGACTCAATAAAGTAGTGGTTGTATTATCTATTGCACCCCACAAGGTATTAATACCTTGATTTTGTAATGTAACAATCAAATCCCAAGGAAATCTAAGTAATAATCCACTACCAACACATGGATTTTCCCCAATTTTGACTTTACTCCCCTTCCCAACCTTCTAAACAAACCAATTTCCCATCACAAGAAATGCCGAAGCCAATGCCTTCCAGAGTATTGACCCATTTTGAAAGGATTTATTTTCCTTCCTAATCCATTTTTCTAAGGAGAGAGGGTAAATATACTTTTGATTCTATTACATGTCTCCACATCCCTTGTTTTTTGGTTGTAAAAGGCCTTACCAAAAATATGTACATTTTAAGCCCCCAACGATCTTCATCCTCGGGTTTTGCCAATGATTTCCATTTTACCAAAAGGAATTCCTTCCTTCTCTCTCTTACTAGTCCAAAATGACTTGAAACACCTCTTTCGGATTAATCCTAAAACCCTTTAGGGATGAAAGTTATAGTATGATAGTAAATTGGAATTGCTTACAACATTGACTTGACCAAGGTCAATCTTCCTCCCAAAGAAAGCCACCTACCACTCCACTACTTAGTCCATTTTTCGATGTTTTCAATCAACCACTTCCAATTTGTCTTCCTATAATCATTTTGTTTTAGATAAAAACCCAGGTACTTGAACCTTGGCTAAATGCCTTAACATATGAAACATAAATATTTGTAGAGACCTTCTAACATTTTCCTCCACCCTATTAAATATGATGCAATATTT
>SNQJ01S0044686.1:56108-72507 GCA_010110895.2 Picea sitchensis | reverse complement strand
TATATATATATATATATATATATATATATATATAAGTTCAGAAAAAAAAATCATCTTTAAATTTTAGGAGAGGCGCGAAATGATTTGGAACACATCTAGAGGGCTGTTAAATATGGAAAAATAGTTTAAAATGGCCAAAAAGAGTTCTAAAATAGCGGTGATGGACATAAATCAAATATCAATGGTCACAATTGCGATCAAGACAAATCAACGACTAGTGTACATTGTGGTACTGGAAAGTGCACGTAGGTTAATTCCATAAAGTGGTTTCGAAATGGAAACCACGGGTTTTGAAGGTAAAGATGTGTCAGCCTGGGGACGATTGTGAAGAATAAAGTGGTTTACATTGAAACCACTAACCCGTCACTCTGAAAAGTTGAATACTATAAAGTTTATGTGACTTTTATTTTTGTTTATCTTTGTCAAAGTGGGAACAGTTGGAGCTGTTGCAACTGTCACCTTCCACCGAATTTAGAATTCTCCGCACAATTATAATCGCCATTACCAGGTATTTTTTGTTGTTTCCATGGATCCCATTGTGCTCGAAGTATTTGAACAAAGCCCAGAAAATAATGAAGAATCCCTAATCAATAGAGATAGTGATGTTTGTGACCATGAATTCATTGTTGCCCCTATTTCACAGTTAAGTAGTAACTTTGTTGACATTAGAGGGAAAGGATTGACATTTTTGGGGTCTGTCCAAGCTTCTCTCATTCCGTATGCAACTTAATTGTTTTTTCAGTTTCCCAGATTTATAGGATGGTGTGCAGAGCAATACTCAGAGTTAGAAAGAGTTTTAATTGATAAAAGGGGGTCTAAAGTCTTGTGTAAAATTGATGTTGTGTCAGTCAGGGAGTTATTAAAAATTCCTAATTCTTTCTCTGAGAATTATGAACCTTTTGATGAGGAAGAAATGATTAGATTTTATAGAGAGTGTCAACCAAAGATTAAAACTTTGTTTTTACGAATGATTATTAAGCTTTATCAGTTCCCACAAAGTTTGTATTTTCCCTTAAGCATCAATATCATGGTCAGTGAGGTTCAATGTGTCTTCTCTTTGTTAAGTCAAGTTTTAGGTATTAATAGTGATAGATTTGTAGTTGAGGTCATGCTAGGTTTCCTGCTCAAATTCTTCCAGTCAGAGTCAGATCAAGTTGTCTGCATTAATTTTGATGAGTTTCTAGCTAATACCATCCACAAACAGCTAGTGAACTTCCACTCTCTTAGAAAATTCAGATATTGTACATATCTGATGAAGATTTTTCTCATCAACAACAATGCAGAGATCCCTGAAGCAGAATCAATATCTATTGAAAGAAACATGATGAATTCAATATTTTTTATCAATAAAGTCATGTCAAAGGCATACCAAATGATTTTCAATATTAAATTGCCCAGAGTTATTGAAGAAATGATAATTCACTTGCAGAATCCAGAAGACAGAGTAGGAGATTGGACCCTTTTCATAAATTCTACAATAATATGGGTATATGGATTTCATGAGTTTCATTATTTGTTTCCCATCTTTTTGACACCCAGAATTTTCTTCTAGAGTTCATAAGAAAAAAAATCATCTCTGAAACTAAAGATTTCATCAAATATCATAGAGCAAGCAATATAAAGTTTCCTTTTCTGATTGGCGCATTCATTGTAAAATCCAGAACATGTCTAGCACAAGTTGAGGCAAAGCTCAAATCTTTGGTTTTTGCACAAATTCCAGGTAAAAAATACGATCCTCATCAGATCATATATAGAAGGAGGAAAATGAACAAGAATGCTCCATATGAGCATGAACCTATTGAAGGCCCGAAGAATTTTGTAAATCTTGAAGAATGTGTGGATGTTGAATCCCCTGCACAAAAGAAACCAACACATCAGAGTATTCCAAAGGTGGTAATTAAGGTTCCAAAAGCTAGTACACAGAGCAACAGGATTGTTTTAGAGGCAATGGATAGAGATCCTGAACACACTGCCAGAAATAAAATGAAAACCATCCAGACAGAGAAGTATGTAGACTTGGAGGATGAAGGGCCTAAAGAAAAAATAAGTTTAGTCATGGTGGACTGTGGCACAAGTGAAATTGAATCCAGAGCTGATCAATTAGAAAGTGAAGGTATTTCAAGAGCCTTCCATAGCCAAAAATACTATTTTGCTCGGGCCTAAAAGGAATCTTACCATTCAAAGGAATATTTATCTAAATGGTATGCAAAAAAAAGAAAGGAATAACTAAGTGAGATCATGAATCTAATTCTTGAGGTAAAGAAAGCTTCCAAGAACAAGTCTTCATTATTCACAGTTAGAGACACAGAAAGGAAAACATTCAACATTGTCATAGCAAAAGAAGATAAGGTCTTTGTGATCAAAATAAAGTATGATAATATCAGTTCCCCGAATAAGGTTCAATTCCACAAGCATACTAGTGAACTGCTATATTCAAATTATTTAAATTTCGATTTGAAAAATGAAAAATTAACATCACTAGTTGTTGAGCTTGAAGGTCAGCTCAGGCAAGAAAAATAGTCAAGTAAAGCATGGTAGATTCAAATAAAGAAACTTGAAGTTGATGCCCCCAAAGCAATGAAAGCCTTACTGGATGAGAAAGACAAAGTGATTCTCAACTTGAAGAAAAAGTTGAAAATTCTTGCTACAGAGCATCCACAGACTGCAGAACTTGTAGCATTGGAACAAGAAAAGGAAGATTTCAAGAAGCAATCACTAGAATTTCAGGCTAAATTTATGCAACTAGAAAAGGAAAAATTAGAATGGTCAAAATAAAAGACAAAAATGGCAACTAGAGTCATAGCTTTTTATTATTTTGTACCCTCTGTTACACCCTATGATACGGAAAGCAAATCAGGCACTGAAGACATTGTCCAGAAAATGTCTTAGGTTAACTTAAAGGATGGGGAAATAAAAGAATTGAAAGAGAATATCAAGAAAATGGAACAAGAGAATAATAAAAGGGATGAAAGAGTATCACAACTTAAAAAGGAAAATGTAGTCCTTCATGAAAAGATGAATAAGCTAAAATCCAGGCTTAAAGGAAAAAAAAATTTACAAGGAGCCAAGCACTTCATCTACGAATCCATACCATTTGAGGTTACAAAACTCACGACATATCTAAATTCTGCTAATGATGAGGACAACATTGCAGTTTTGGCTAAATAGAGATGCAAAGTTACTAATGAAACTTTATCAAAAAGACCAACAGAATGGGTCCATAATGCTATCAATCTCCTTAATGCAGTTCCTTCATCAAGTTTGTAGACAATTGGGGTCGACGATAGAACTCCTTTGATAACATGGGTTAGAAGAATCATAACCAAGAACAACCTCTCGAAATTCCAGAATAAAGTAGCCCAATTGGAAAAGAGTGTTAAGGAATTTAAGGATTTGTTTGAATAACTATTTATCAAAGTTCTTCCATCATTCTAGGATGGAAATGAAAAGTTACACGAACAAGAAGCCTACAATTCACTCTTGACACAAGCGAGAATGGATCACTCTAGNTTAAGGATTTGTTTGAATAACTATTTATCAAAGTTCTTCCATCATTCTAGGATGGAAATGAAAAGTTACACGAACAAGAAGCCTACAATTCACTCTTGACACAAGCGAGAATGGATCACTCTAGGTTTGAAGAATTAGATGAAGTTTTAAAGGGGGCGACTGTGGTAGAAATGTTAGCCATAGATTTTGAAATTTTAAATAAATTTAAGATAATAAAATTTGGCTTTCCTATCATGTCCTATGCCTCTTGCATCGATTTGGAAATTTTAATAAAAGAAATTATGGATTATGATATTCCTTCTGAATTACAGTGGAAGAAAATAGTAAGATTGGGTAAAACTAAATGTAATTTTCCAGGTCCTAGTAAATGAACATCCAGTTGTCAATGAAGTATGGGTCCAGACATTAGCCAATCAGATTAAGACACTACCAAGGTCAAAGGGGAGAATATAAGGATAAAGATGTTGAAATAACTCAAGGATCCTGATTTTCTGAACTACTTTTCTCTATTTTTGTAAATTGGTTTTGAATCGAATTTCATTGGTTTTCATAGATATTGTAACACATAATGTACAAATGGTGGGATAAAGTTTGATGAATTGAGTATTCTTAGAGTCTTTATATTGTAATATTTTCCTGAAGAATTAATAAAGTTGGGTGATCCAAGGCTTCTGGGATCCAATCTTGCTTCAGAGATTCATGTGCCATTTGTTGTGGTGCATGTTCACTTGATTGTATGTTCTTCTTTCAGTGTATTGCTCTCTTTCCATATCTGAATGATATTCAATTAAAATATTGTTTCTGAATTCATCATGTTGATGCTCTGTCACATAGTTTAGAATATCAATGGTGTTTTATTCTACTAAAACAGTTTAAGAAATTTCAAAATATGATTTATTAAAGTGTTGATTTATGTTTTTCTTCTGTCCTTTCTGCTGCAACAAAATTTAAATTAAACCAGGACATAGTTAGTGTCTATCTTGCCTCTAAAGTATTTTCTTATTAATTGATAGATTACCCACATATTCATAAGCTTCAACCTTTTGACTCTATGCCCAATGGATTTCTCACAGGCTTAAACATCAAATCCCATCCAAAAATTTATTCACGATCCAAGGACCTAACATCAAGAAAAAAAAATCAAATCAGTCCTTTCAGTGATTGATTTGGGAGAGATCCCTCTTTGAGACTAGAAGGGTTAGATTCCAGTTTCTAAAGTTGGTTTGTGGTTACCTCTGGGTTTCTTTTCTCATCCTAAATAAATTACAGAGTTATACCATAATTGAAGGATAAATTATATTGTTTTTCAATGCAATGCACATTGCATCCAAATGCTTAATGATTTTATGTGAATATGTCAGGCTTTTTGGAAATTATTTTCCACTTTAATTGCCCTACACGTTCACTGAGGTTTGCATGCATTTGTGTTTGTAACTTTGTATATATTTTGTGACTGAAGCATATCGTAACCATGACAAATAAAAATAATATAAATATAGAATGAAAAAAATTGAAGCCACAACATACAATTTCAGAATATTCTCTTACTGTAATACATAGGGTTCACTCAATAGTTATGATTTCCACTTAATGTGGCTATCTTTTAACATTTAAGGTGTAAGGACTCACTGAAAATGGGTTCTTCCACTTATCATTTGTATGTTTCAACAAAATCCTTCCCAAAGGTTCCGGCTTGTTTTGAAATCCCTACAAATTGTAGTAGTCTATTTCCTCAATATTTTATAATTGGGTTTGCTTATTTATGAATTTAAAAGACCCTTTAACATCCAATTTTAAACATATGAAAGGTTGCAGATGAAGGGGAATCAAACTAGAAAAAAATACATGAAAGGAAACACATACTTCAGGTCATCACCACATGAATCTTTGGTATGAAAAAACTCTGGACATCTCCACTTGTATTCTTTCAAATTCAGAAATTGTTACAGTGATGAATACAATTTTCCCTTTGTGCTTCTTCCAACCGTGAATACATCAAAACCTACAATATTTATACAACAATTCATTTCATTCAGTTTGAACCGATTACAATATAATAGAAAATTTTAGTTCACAAAATCTGGGATTTGCAGATATTCCTGTAGATTGGTCCTTTATCTTTGTCCTTTGACTTTGATTGTATATTAATTTGATTTTTTTTCTCTTTATCGATAGCTGGAAATCATTTACTCGATCCTGGGAAATTATATTTGGTCTTTCCCAATATAACTATTTCCTTTCATTGCAATTAAGAAGGAATCTCTTAATCTGTGATTTCTTTCATTAAAATTTCCAAGCCAATACAAGTGGCCTAAGCCATGATAGGTAGACCAAGTTTGATTGTCTTAAACTGATTTAGAATTTTGAAATTTGTACTCAGTTTATCAACTAAAGTATCCCCTTTCAAACCCTCCTCTATGGTTTCAAATTTGGAGTGGTCCCTCCTTAATTGAGTCAAGAGTGCATTATATTCTTCTTGATCCCGCAACTTACCTTTACCATCCCAGAATGATGGAAGGCCCTTTATGAACAATTCTTCAAATAAATTCTTGAAATTTTGCACAATTTGTTCCATCTGCATTGCTTTTTTCGGAACAGATTTCAAAAGATCATGTTTTGTAATAATCCTTCTGGCCCAGATGATCAATGCAGTTATGTCCTTTAACCCAATGGTCTGAAGATCTGTAGGAGGAATTGAGTTGAGAAGATTAATGGAATTGTGTGCCCATTTAGATGGATTTTTGGCTAAATACTCATTAACAACAGTGCATCTATATCTGACTGTGATTTTTATATTATCTTTATCACTTAAAAAATTTAAATATGATCTAAATTTAGTAGCCTCAACAGCTATAGAATCCCATATGATATGTTTAGCTCCTTGTAGTATACCTTTACCTCTTAATCTTGAATTCAACTTGTTAATCTTCTCCTGCAAGACTATCTTTTCCTTTTGAACTTGGGATATCTTTTCATCCTTTGTGTTCACTTCCTGCTCCAATTTCTCCATGTTTTCCTTTAACCCTTTGATCTCTCCTTCTTTCAAACTGACTTATGACATAGCCTGAACAATGTCTTCAATGGTTGATCTAGTTCCTGTAGAAGGAGATAAAACCATGACTTTATTTACCAACTCTACCTTTTCTTTAGACCATTCCATCTTTTCCTTTTCCAACTGCAAAGCTTAGCCTTATAATATAATGCTTCCATCTAAAATGTTTCTTTTTCCTGCTCTAAATCTACCAATTATGTTTTATGTGGGTGTTTTGTAGAAGGCATCTTCAACTTTTTCTTCAAACTATGAATTATTTTATCTTTTTCATCCAATAAAGACTTCAGACCTTGAGGACCTTCAGACTCAAGTCTTTTAATTTGAGTTTTCCAAGCTTTGTTGGATGCCTTTTCATGTCTTAGTTTTCCTTCTAATTTTGCAGCTAACCATGTCATCTTTGAATTTTTCAAATTTAAACTCAAATCATCAGAATACAACAAGTCACTGGTCTGCTTGTGGAATTTCATTTTGTCAGGGGAACTTATATTGTCATATTTTATTTTAATCTCACACTTTATCCTCCTCTGCAACTGCAATATTAAAAGTTTTATTTTCAATATCCCTCACATTGAACAAGGAAGATTTTAGTTGAGAATTTTTTTCTACTTCAGGGAACAAATCCCTTATTTCAGCCAATGCCACATTTCTCTTTTCAACATATTGTTTTGCTAAGTCTTATCTGGACTGATAAGTTGCATCAAGTGCTTTATCAAAATAATATTTTTGACTATGAAAAACTCTTGAGTTTCCTTCACTTTCAAACTAACTTCCTTCCTCAATTTCTACAATCTTGGTACTAATTTCCACAGTGTTCAAATTCAATTGATCTCTGGGTCCTTCATCTTCCAAATCTACAATCTTCTTTGGCTGAACAATTTTCATCTTCTTTTTAGCAGTTTGTTCAACATCAATATCCAGAGTCCCTCAAATTCTTCTTTTGTTGTACACACTGGCTTTGGGAATTTTAATCACCAACTTTTGAGGAGCTTGTTGTGTTTGAACTTGTTACAATGGTGGTTCCACATCAATACACACTTCCATATTAGCTAGTTTATCCAAGCCTTCCACATTCTCATGTTCATAAGGTGCATTTTTATTCATTTGTCTTCTCTTGGATATGATCTGATGTGGATCATATTTTCTTCCTTGTATTTTTGAAAATCCAAAGTCTTTGAGTTTTGCTTTAACCTATGATAAACATGATCTGGACTTAACAACAAAAGGACCAATAACAAAGGGGAATTTGATGTTAGAGGCTCTGTACAGTTTGATGAAGTTCTTTGTCTCAGAGATGATTCTTTGTCTGATGAACTCAAGAGAAAAAATATTGGGAGTTAGGGAAAAAGATAATAGACAAGGAGACTCATGAAAACCATATACCCAGATCAGTGTTGAATGTAGAAAAAGTACCCAGTATCGTATTTTGTTTTCTGGATTTGGCTGCAGTTGAATATTCATGTCCTCCAAAACTCTGGGTAAACTTGTAAACTTGTATTAAAAATTAGAGAAAATATTTTTGACATGACCTTGTTGATGAATATGAGCAAAGTGATTCTTTTACATGTAGTAGATACAAAAGTTGATTCAGGGATTTCTCCATGGTTACTTGCTAAGAAAACCTTTAACAAATATGTATAATATCTAAAATGTCTCAAAGAGTGGAAATTCACTAGTTGCCTGTGGATGGTGTTACATATATAAAATGTATCAAAGAGTGGGAATTCACTAGCTCATTGTGATTGGTGTCAGCTAGGAATTTATCAAAATTAATTCTGACTGACTGACCAAACTCTGACTTGAAAAAAATCAAAAGAAAACCAAGCGTGACTTCAACAACATATTTATCACTATCTAGACCTAGGACCTCACTCAACATGGAACAAACCCACTGGACTTCAAGGACCATCATGTTGATACTAATTGGTACTAACATACTCTGTGACATTTGTTTAGGTTTAATGATTTGTTGTAGAAATTCACTTTTGTGCTCTAGCTGAAATTCTTTGTAAACCCTAATCACTTTTTCTTCGTTGAATGGCTCATAATTAAAGGAAAATGATTTTGGGATATTGAATGACTTTCAGATTTACAGATTATTTATTCTACACATGCCTTGAGACCCCTCTTTATTTACAATTACCCTTTTTGAATGGGAATATTGCTCAGCACACCAACCTATGAATTCAAGAAATGGGAAAGAAACCTCGATAGCATACGTGACAATGGAGGCCTGGACTACTTTTAAAAATGGAATACTCTTTCCCTTTATATCAACCAAGTTGCTTCGAGACACAAAAATGGGAGAAATAGTGATATTAAGGTTAAATACATCTGCATCTCTGTCAATTAGGGCTTCGTCATTACTTTCAGGATCTTTCGCTGCTACTGATAATAATATGGGATCTATGGCGATGGGATAAATACCTAGAAACAAGTTGTGATGGTGCAAAGATGGGATGAAATGGAAAAATGGCAGTCATGACAGTGTTCCAATAGTCCCCGAGTTTGAAAATAATAAAAAATAAAAATGTCAAATCAAACTTTTATACTTTTCACTTTGTGGAGATGTGGACTGTCAGTTTTGGAACAACCCACTTTTCATTCCGCAATCAACACGATGTTGACACCTACTCCTCAATGGAAACTGTGGTTTGTATTGCAGGACCACACTTCAAAATTATCCCCCGCGTAACTTCAAATTCCGCAATGCTTCCTGGCCATCGATTCTGATGGATCCTGATCAAAGTTATTATGGGCCTGATCTAATTTATTTATTTGCCAAATTTAACTACTTTGTGCCTTTTTTAACCTTCATGTCAATATATCTATTTTTTTTTAAAATAGATATATTTCGTTCCTCTTGCGACCACATAGATCGTTGATAGTCTCTCTTGCGACGATCAACCTAGGTCGATTGTCATCAGTTGTCTCTATTGTGATGATCATCTTCGGTTATATTTCTTGCGATGATGATTGTTTGACATCTCTCTTGTGATGATCATCCTTGAATTTAGTTTATGCGACAATCGTCCTATGTTGTCGTTCTTGTGACGATCATCTTTGGTGGTCGTTCTTGCGATGATGACTGTTGGTCATCTCTCTTGCGTTTGTGATGACTTCTGTAGGTCGTCTCTCTTGCGACAACCGTCATGCGTTGTCGCTCTTGCGAGATTATTCTAGGTTTGTCGCAGTTTCGACGGGATTTGATGCGACGTTTGAGGGGCCCAATATTCGTTACAATCTCCATGACATAACGTCGCAAGAGAGTCAAAATGGCCGTCGCAAAATGACCTAAATTTACTAGTGATGGGTCATCAACCATTATAACCGCCATTTCTCTAGGAATCCTTTTCAGCTACATGGTTCATTCAACGATTCTTCCTCATACCTTTCCCTTCATCACATCATCATCAACTTGGGTTTTTTTTCGGCTTACCCATAACCATGCTTTGGGTTTTCTTGGATTACCCTCAACCGTGCATCAGGTTTTCTTGGATTACCTGTAACCATGCTTTGGGTTTTCTCAGATTACCTGCAACCATGCACTCTCAAGTGGTTTTGACCACAAACCACTCTTTACATAGTGATTTTTAGATCACCACGAAATTTTTACATTAGGGTGTATACAATGGCTAGGTACATAACCTATACCAGGTACATGTTTAAGTATTCTCTAGGACCACTACATAAAAATATCATAGAATTTCTTTCAATTACATGTGTGACTCACATTATAATATGGTGATGAATCTATTTTATTTCAGACAACTTGAATGACATAACTATGCACACCTTCAAACCAAAAAATATCAAAAGAAATACTTGTTAAATCACAATTCAATATGACTTTTCTCACTTAGATTGGAGGTTGTTTGAGTCCAATGGAATGGGCATGTATATCTCACTTTGCTATAACACCTCCATGCAGTGGGCCAAGCGCTTAGAATTTCAATTATGACCTTCTAACAGGCACTGACTTCAACATATTTCCGCATCAAATCAATTTTGTTTGAGTAATGATCCCCCACCACAAGTGAAGAATATTGTAACTGCCAACTTATCATGGAAGCTGCTCCACACAGACCATATCTTCACAGTGTTGCTATCTCTTATTGGCAACAACGATTCCTCATCTCACAAGAAATCATAGCTTCCACACACACCCTATTGGAGCAACCACAAACATTACAAAAAATATCTAGAACTAATCTCAGTGGACTAGGTCCAGTTCTAGCTGATCTACCCTCTTTGCAGACCAGTGCAAACTCCTTGCAAATAAATACAACTTACAATTTAAATATTGAAACACAATGAATCCAGATCTGATTCAGTAAATTCATGTTAGTGTCTCGCCAAATTGACAAGGGAGAATTCGATACAAAAGTGGCGAGTACACTAATTCCGATGATAGTTGGAAACTGTTGAGATTTGGGTACCTTGGGAAGTGGTCCCCATGTGATTATGAGTCTCTAAGCACAAAGGGGGAAGACTATTACCCTTTTACTTTACTTTATGATTCTAATTTCACTTTGACTTAGGAGATTTAAGTCAAAAGTGAAATATGTCACTTAAGCATTAAAGTGACAATTAATTCACAATGTGGGTGAATTAATAGACATATAGTAACTAAGGAAAGTGGGTTTCCTTAGTGAGATTTTTGGATGAGATCTCACCCATTGATTAGACTTGGCTAGATTGGATCTAAGACATTGATCTTTTAGGGCTTGGCCAAAGGAGGCTAAAGGAGGGAAAAGTGTATTTTTTAGATTCATTCTTCACTTGTGAGTTTTGGAGAAGAGGAGGGGCACATTTCTCAAGGAGAGGAGGTCGCACTTGATGAGGGTTTGAGTAGAAACCCTTGTTGGCTTGAGCAAAATAATTGTTTGGGTTGAGATTGCATGGAGAGGTTATCCATGGAGGTTTAGCCATCTATCCTTTGAGGGTGCATGCTACATGGAGGAGAGGCACATTTACTAGAGGAGGCGCATTGTATTCCTTGTTATGCTCACCTGGAGAGGAATAAAGGGAGCCTTGAGATGAGGTCTGTTGCATGAGAAGGCTAGAGGAGGGGCCCTTTCTTTCATGGAGGGAGGCATTAAGTTCTTATCATCGTTTATCTAGTGGGGAGATTTCAGATCTGAGGAGGGCGCACTTGAGGAGGAGGGAACATCATCAATGGGGAGAAATTTCACCTGTCAGATTGCAGTGAGGTTTGTTTCATAGGGAGGCTACTCATCAGTTCTTGATTATTATGGAGGGGTTTCCAGATCAGAGCTTCCAGTTGGCATCTGCAGCAGTTTTGGTGGATTTGACAGCATTTATGAGGGGTGCACCATGCTAGGGCGCTCTTGCTTGGTTTGGACTTGTTCTTCATCTTGATACAAGCTGCTATTGTAACAAGTTCATCTATATTTTGTACTTTTTGTATTCCACGATCTATTTCTCCATTATATAGACATATATTCCAAACTGGTTTTCCCCGAGGGGGGGGTGTTTATCCAGGGTCATGTTGACCAAAAATACCTGTGTCAAATTTATGCATGCTTAAAAGTGTAGATCAACATTTTAAAGTTAAACATCCAGAGGTAGTGTTATGTGTTTTAAGTTATATTGCATGTGCTAACATTGAGTAAAGAAAACACTTGCAAGGGCACCTTAAAAGAGCACTTAACCATCAAAACATTGAGCAGAAACTTGGGTGACTATTTGCTGTCCTAAAATAGCAAAAGAAGACAGCCACACAGTTAAAACTTAGAGCCATACTAAGGTCAAAGACAAAACTTAGGTGGCAGCCTCATAGGACCTCAGAAAATCTACATGGTATCAGATCCAAAGGTGGCTTAGACTTGTTGATTTTGGATAACTTTTGTGGGAAGTTTTGTGAGGTTTTATATCATATCTATTGGTTGTTTTGGACAACAAGTTTTCAGTCCAAAACAGTGGGTAAACTTCAGATCTGAAGTTACCTCTCATTTAGTGCTAGTTGGACAACTCGGGTCAGATTTTGGACAGCTAGTTGACAGTGTTTCTGGACAGTTGTGGGCACATTTGTTAGGCTGATTTTTGACACTTGTGGACAGCCTCTTTTCACTCCTGCATGGACAGGAGTGAGGCTGTAGAGCATGACCTCTTTTCACACCTACTTTCTAGGAGTGAGGTCGGGGTTTCGCTTGACTCTTTTCACACCTGTGTTGATAGGAGTGAGGCAGTGTTCCTTTTCATTTGGATCATCAGAGTGAGCGTAGTTGATAGACATGTCAGTATCTTAGATGCGTGTGGAGGACAGGCTAGCCGAGGCTAGCAATTGGTCGCCTTGGAAGGCGAGGATGGTATTTGTCTTATAGGACCTCGAGATATGGGATATAGTCGAAGAAGTTGTTCCTCCCATTCTTGTCACTGCTCCAGTCTTAGTGGCAGAGTTTAGGAAGAGGAACAACAAGGCAAAGAGGATCATTTGTGATGTTGTGAGAGATCAAATTATTCCCCACTTGACTGGGAAGATTTGTGTGTATGAGATGTGAGAATCTCTACACAAGTTGTACGAGATCTCTAATAAGAACCAGAAGTTGATTCTTCATGATCGACTGAGGGGCATTCACATGCTTGAGGATGAGTCAGTTACTTCATTCCTTGGTCACTACACCCAGATCAGAGATGATCTTGGAGCCATCGGAGAGGTGGTGAACCCTAAATCTTTGGTGAGGAAAGCTATAAATAGCTTCACCAAACCTTGGGGTCCATTCATTCACAGCATTGTTGCCAGAAAGTTTATGCCTACATGGGAGAGGATGTGAGATGACTTCATCCAGGAGGAGATTAGGCTTGCAGTCGAGGCTTCTGGAAAGCAA
The DNA here is from genome assembly GCA_010110895.2 of Picea sitchensis. Lineage (NCBI taxonomy): Eukaryota > Viridiplantae > Streptophyta > Pinopsida > Pinales > Pinaceae > Picea > Picea sitchensis. Next base: position 59,097 of record SNQJ01S0044686.1, on the reverse strand, counting down.
CAACAACAACAACAAAAATCAGTTTCAGGTGTTGAGGACCTTTCTCTTTGGACAAAGGGAAAGAATAATACCAGTCATGGAGGTCGAGAGGGTCCTAAGTTTGGGGCCCCATCACAGGGAGGAGAAAGAAACAACAACAGTGGGCAGAAGAGAGACATGAGCACATTGATATGTTTTCCTTATGGAGAGATGGGTCACTATTCAGGACAGTGTCCCAAGAAGAATAGGAAGCAGTAGGATGGGTCATCAGTGACAACAGAGGAGATAGAGTTCAGTGAGAATTTTGTGAGAGAGTGTGCATTCGTGACTACCTTGTCTGCTATTACACCATCCAACACTAGATGGGGAGACAGAGTTGATGAGGACTAACTGACTCACATCAGTGATTGAGAGGGAGATGAGACTCAGTGTCCCTGAACATCTTCAGAGTGGGTGATTGGTCCACCCAATATAGCTACAGTTTCAGAGCAACCAAGCAGATAGAGAGTTGGTGCTACAACTTCAGTGCATTAGAGGTTGATGAGGAGTAGTAGCAGGACACCACAAAGGCTTGAGCCTCACTTAGCTTCTGAGATGGGAAGATCAGGTTCTGGATCCACTTCAAGTGGAAGTTACTTGGAGAGAGGCCAAGTTGATGAATCTTGGTGAGAGACCAAGAGGGGGAGACTCTTGGTGAGATCCCAAGAGTAGTGACTCTTGGTGAGATGCCAAGAGTAGGTGGAAATCCTTGGTAGGAGACCAAGGTAGAGATCTTTAGTGTGATGCCGAGATCCAGGTGATCTTGGATAGATGGAGAGTCAGTGCCATTTATAGATCATGCAGATTGAGCAGATTTGTGACATAGTCCACTTTCAGTGATCAGGGTATAGCCATACTCACCGAGCATATGCCAGGAGGCAACCATGTCCTTTGGAGGGACAATATTGGTGGTGATGAGCACTTTCCTCGGTAAGAGGGAGTGTAGAGATTTGGGTACCTTGGGAAGTGGTCCCCATGTGCTTATGAGTCTCTGAGCACAAAGGGGGAAAACTATTACCCTTGTACTTTACTTTATGATTCTAATTTCACTTTGACTTAGGATATTTAAGTCAAAAGTGAAATATGCCACTTAAGCATTAAAGTTTCAATTAATTCACAATGTGGGTGAATTAATAGACATAAAGCAACTAAGGAAAGTGGGTTTCCTTAGTGATATTTTTGGATGAGATCTCACCCATTGATTAGACTTGGCTAGATTGGATCTAGGCCATTGATAATTTAGGTCTTGGCCAAAAGAGGCTAAAGGAGGGTAAAGTGTATTTTTGAGATTCATTCTTCACTTGTGAGTTTTGGAGAAGAGGAGGGGTGCATTTCTCAAGGAGAGGAGGGTGCACTTGATGAGGGTTTGAGTAGAAACCCTTGTTGGCTTGAGGAGGAAACATTTTTTGGGTTGAGCTTTCATGGAGAGGTTATCCATGGAGGTTTAGCCATCTATTCTTGGAGGGTGCATGCTACATGGAGGAGAGGCGCATTTACTAGAGGAGGCACATTGTATTCCTTTTTATGCTCACATGGAGAGGAAGAGAGGGATCCTTGAGATGAGGTTTGTTGCACGAGAAGGCTAGAGGACGGGCGCTTGCTTTCAAGAAGGGAGGCATTCGGTTCTTAGCCTTGTTTATTTAGTGGGGAGCTTTCATATCTGAGGAGGAGGGCGCATCATCAGTTGGGATCAATTTCACTTGTCAGATTGCAGTGAGGTCTATTTCAGAAGGAGACTACTTATCAGTTCTTGATTACTGTGGAGGGGTTTCCATATCAAAGCTTCCAGTTGGCATCTACAACAGTTTTGGTGGATTTGGCAACATTTATGAGGGGCGCACCATGCTAGGGTTCTCTTTCTTGGTTTGGACTTGTTCTTCAGCTTCAGACAAGTTGCTGTTGTAACAGGTTCATCTATATTTTGTACTTGTTGTATTCCACCATCTATTTTTCCATTATATAGACATATATTCTAAACTGGTTTTCCTCGGGGGGGTTTTATCCAGGGCCATGTTGACCAAAAATACCTGTTTCAAATTTATGCATGCTTAGAAGTGTAGATCAACATTTTAAAGTTGAAAATCTAGAGTTAGTGTTATGTGTTTTAAGTTATATTGCATGTACTAACATTGAGTAAAGAAAACACTTGCAAGGGCACCTTAAAAGAGCACTTAACCATCAAAACATTGAGCAAAAAGTTGGGTGACTGTATATGTCCTAAAATAACAAAAGAAGACAACCACACAATTGAAACTTAGAGCCATACTAAGGTCAAAGAAAGACCTTAGGTCGTAGCCTCATAGGACCTCAAAAAATCTACAGAAACACACCTCCATGACCTCAATTTCCCCTGTCGTAACAAAGAAAGAATCCCTTGAAATTCTTGTAAAAAAATCAACCCTAAAATCATCTTTACATCTGCAAAATTTAAATTGCTTCCATAACAACGTCCACAATTCTAGAATCCGATTGGGGAAAATTCCACACCTCAAACAAATCCGATTGGTGTAGAATTATGAACCTCAAACAAAGTGATCGATGGTCCAAGCGATACCACCACCGCCTTAGAAAGAAAGGATGAGAGCGATCTCTCAATTTAACATGGTGTGTGAGGAGATGAGTCAATCTTGCAGTTGATCCACCCTTATATTAATATCAAATTACATGACGACAGCCAATTTTTGTCTCGAGCAACAAACATACCATTCCTCCACGCTGGAAGATCCCTTCAATAGGGAAACTTCTCTTTGGCTTGTTTTGGTCATCAACAAAGATTCTCATTGTTGGTACACATAGTTTCTTCCACACAATAGACTATTCACTGTCCGCTCTTCTTAGTGTTGGCTTCTCCATGCCCAACGATTTCCTATTCTTCGTTGCAACAACTACATCGATTACAGAAAATGGATGAACAAACATCTCACACTCGTGAACAAATTTGGGCACTCAAAATCATAACTTTCACAAACAA
>SNQJ01S0044685.1:49694-66301 GCA_010110895.2 Picea sitchensis | reverse complement strand
TTCTATGAATGGGTAACGTTAATTGAATTATGGGGATATTATGAGATCTATTTCTAACTTGAAAACTTTGATGTTAAAGTTGTTGGTACGTGGATACCGAATTGAAATTATGGTTGTATGCAATTACATGATGATAATGCATAGATATGTATCGGTTTGTGTTACAGACTAATCTGCAGGTCATTGGGCTATGAAATAGCCAAGGGATAATGATAATGAAGGTGGATGTCATGACCACTGACTGAGAAACAATATGGTATGAATCTTCGTATGTGAAATTATATTGGTTTGAATGCATTGCTATGATATGTGGACCAGTGCAGGATTTCAGGTGTTAAGACTGCCTAAAATTGAATAAACGATGACAAAACTCCCAGCAACACGGTGCCACTGTATATTCCATTGTAGGGTGTGGACCCTAGTCCTATTAGGAGGGGTGGAGGCATTTCCCACTGTGTATCCTCCGAAACCTGGAGTCATGGGAGGACGGTGTTATCTCACGCTCCCCTAGACATGTGATGATGACTGACAGTTGCCTGCTGGGGAAGCTTGGTCAAGTTAGTGACACTTCCGCTTACGGGTTCTATTTGGATTTAGGTCAATATAGTTGACACTCCAAGATAGTCCAGCAGAGGAAGGATAGGAATGGAAGATGGAAGTAAGTTAGGGAGAAAGGATGAATAGAAATAGTTGAGAGTGTATGGAGATTCGTCTTATGGTGGAATTTATTGTTTTTCCTTCTGAAAAGAAAATGTGTACATATGAATATTCATAATTACATAACTAAACCACAATTGTCTAAATAAAATTGTTGAGCTAGATTATTGTAATTAAGGGAATTTGCAAACATTTAATTGGTTTATTATCTTTTATAAAATGAATAGTCTTGTTGATTGGATTGGATGCGTACATAAATTACTATAGGGGTGATAGTTATTGTTATTAGTACATGCATGAGACTTGTATGTACTAGCTACACATGCATTTCTTGTACATGTACACTAGTATGTATGAGTTTTCTTGGCTTACTTACTAATAATGTCGGTTATTGGATATGAATGTGTGAACCATGTATCTTTTCCATTGTATCATAAAATACTTTAACTTCGGGACGAAGTTTCCTGAAGGGTGGGTGTATGTAACAACCCTAAGTAATTAATCAATTGTCATGATTTAAATAATTGTTTAATGTATATTAGTTAATTAATCAATTAATTGATTGTCCTGATTTAATATTTGTTTAATGTATATTAGTTTAATTAATTAATTAATTAATTTCATGATTAAATATTTGGTTAATGAATTTGAGTTTAATAAATTATTAATTTAGTAAATGGAGACTTAATGTATCGAATGATGGAACCATTAAAGAGAAAGGGGATAAGGTAGATGACACTTAATGGAGAGATAAGGTGGGTGAGACTTAATGAAGGTAGAAGGCAGTGAATGAGAGAGGGGGAAAGGAGCATAAGAGAAGGGAAAAACAAAAGAGAAGGGAATTTTATTTTGGGAGAGCATCATTTTTCATAGGAGAGGACTATATTGTTGGTTTGGGGCTAGAGTAGCTTGCTGGAGGATGGTACTACTGGTTTTTGCTTGAGGAACTTGTTGGAGTTTGGTGGACTGAGACAGGGGGCACCTATTCCTTGGATTTTTGGGCTTGGGGGCCAGGAATCCTAGAGATAGGGAGCCGGAGAGGCTCTGTTCCTAGCTAGATGGGAGTAAAAGATTTAGTTTTGGGCAGAGTTTGGGTAGAGCAGCTTGGACAGAGTTTCAGCTTCAGCTTGGACAGACAGAGTTGGGGAAACAACATCACTTGAAAGATATTTATGTTTATTATTATGGCATGTTCATTATCGTTATGATGGTTCATTATTTTACTATGTTGTGTATGTTATTCAATATGTTATTTATATCATGCTGCTCATTTTGAATTTTGTTGAACCATGAACTGTTATTTTGCTGAATATAGAACTGTAAAGAAATTATGATAGAAATTTTATGTTTAAATTATGAATTTTAGGTTCTATTAGATAGGATCTTACATTTTCAATGAGGTATAGAACACCCCAAATGAAGATCATATGCAAAAGGTACTCCCTTTGGAAGTTTACGTACAAACTACCCCCATCAGGGCCCACAAATCTTTTGGTGTTTCATCTTTCAAGGTTAGGGTTTTTTATTTTCTTTATGTTAAAAATGCCTCTATAGCCTCATTTTAAACATCATTGTCTTCTTATGAATGAGCGTAGACATCACATCTCTTCTCAGAGATAAGCTTCCACCATTCTATCCAACCATTCATTCTGTAATTTTATAGTTTATGTACATTCTCTCATTAATAAAAATTGTGCATTATTGTATCTCAATGTTTACTAAAATATCTCTGTATATTTCATTGTTATATCTTGGCCTTCATTTCCTTCTCAAAATAATCTAGATCAGTGGAATCAAAGCAGGCTACTCATTTTCTGGTTGTGTAGGTTTCAACAATTCATCATATTAGTAGATAAAATTTTATGGAGAAAATTGTGTGAGCGTTTATGAAACATCCACTTTAAACTTTTTATTTCCTTTGAATGGATGTTTCATAAACTCAACACAATTTTCCGCAGAAAATTTTAGCTACTACTCTTTTTCGTTTCTTAGTGCATGTCCCTGACAAGGTCAGGGTATAAAGAGTTAGGTCTCAAGCTAGTTTCTCTTGAGGAAAAACGCTCTTTCCATCCCAAGCAGTCTCCCATGGTGGAAGAGAAGAGGAACAAGGGAACAAAATATCCCATCAAGTTGTTTCTCGTGGAAGCCCTCGTGAAAAGGAGGAACGAGATGTTGGAGAAATTTTCCCAAATCCTTCAACAATTGTCAACAATAAAAGGCTTGTCTTCATCAAGCAGCCGCTTTGGATACACTAATCCATTCAAGGTACAAGTTAATTTTGATATTTTGGTGTTTGAAGGTGAGATCGATGCGGATGCTTTGGAAAAATGGTTAAATTTGCTAGAAGTTTATTTCTCTATTCACAATTTTTCTCACAGATAAAAGATCACATTTGCGCTCCTCAAGGCTCTTCCCCATGTCAAACATTGGTGGGAAACTTACAGGGATAAAAATTCCACAAAGGAGTCTAGAATATTTGGGGCCAAGCCCACTTGGGATTTTTTTATGGATGTGATCAAGGATAAATATTAACCTTTGGGAAACTATGATGACCAGTACATGAGATGGACCATGATACATCAAAAGCGGGACCAAACAGTGCAAGAGTTCACAAATACCTTCCATACCTTGTGCACCAAGTTGGGTATCAAAGACTCTGAGCGGCATCTAGTTCTAAAATATCATGGGGCTCTACATGGGTACATCCAAACAGAGATGGAGTTTCTGGATATCTCATCATAGGGAGCCTCTTATAGATATGCTCTCAAAATCAAGCAGCAGAACAAGAGGTAATTTGGCGTTGCAAATCCACAACAAACAAAGTTTGGTAAAGGCAGCCCTAAATCACAGAACAGTCAACCTCAAGACAACCAGTCCAAGCCATAGGAAAATAAGGGTAATGGGAAGATGAAGGACACTGGGAAGTGGTGCGACTTCCACAAAATTCCTTGGCACAACACCAATTAATGTCTCTCAAAACACTCATTGGTGGTCGAGCTCAAAGAAATAGAGTTGAGCCCCGACTAGGACCCTAATTTAGAAAATAATAAGAGGATATGAATCACTGATGCAAAACCCACTGCTATTGTCGTGACCGCAACAATCCAACCAAAAGAACTAGAGGATCATGAGGAGGAGGAGCGCCTCTTCCATTCACATATGTGGATGAAGGGGACCCCACTGCATTTCATTGTTGATAGAGGAAGCCGGAAGAACCTCATCTTAGCATAGGTCATCAAGAAGTTGTATTTGTTGACAACACCACACCAACATCCATACAACATTGGATGGATTCGTTGGGGATGAGATCTTCGTGTCAACCAGTAGTGTCTCTTGCCATATGGCATCAATCCCTTCAAGGATGTGGTATTGTGTGATGTTTTCCCACTAGAATTATATGATGTTCTGTTATGTCAGCCATATATGTGGAGGCTTCATGGTTTTTATGAGTCTTGACCCCATATCATCATTGTTACTCTAAGGGGTCAGCCCTACAAGATACTAGATGTAGTTTCAAATACTATATCGAAAAAACAGTGTTGCAAACTAATCTTTCATACCACAAAGTTTATCTTCTTCACAACCTGGTCAGAATATAAGGATACTAAAACCATTGCAGCCTCGCCCCAATACCCTTTTATCTAGCAAAAGAAAATCAACAAGATTGTATAAGTACACCAAGATATTCCTACTGCACCTACGGTGGTGCCTCCACACTGCCCAGTGAAATAAAGTCATAATAAATCTCTTCATGTTCTTCATGTTGCATATTCACCAATAGAGTCCTCCCACACTCAGGAATATCATGAAACCATATTGGTTAAATAGATCCAATCCCTCCAACAACAGGTTCATAACATCCTTCAACAAGCTAAGCAAGGCAGCTTCTTCAGCAAGGCAAGCATCTCACCAAAGTTCAGATTCATCAAAATCTTCCCAGGGGAATTGACACAATCGATACCATTTATTCCTAGAGGGGATGATTGATCCAGGTGGAAATCAGTGGCCACCCACCTATTCCACTCACTCAAAACATGGGTTTCCACCTTAGTAGTGTTTCTATGGTTTTTTGGGTCCTGGACTCATGGGGTTGTTTTGAGGCCCTAAACAACTTGTTTTTGGTACAAAAGTACCCAAATAACAGCTTGAGGCATGGTCTGTGTTGAAAGAAATATTTTCTCCTCGGCTATATCTTTTCAACGAGTTATAGAATGCCCCAAATGGAGATCGTATGCAAAAGTTATGCCCTTGGGAAGTTGACGTACCAACTACCCCCATCGAGGCCCGCAAACCTTTTGGAATTTCATCTTCTGGGGTTAGGGTTTTGGATTTTCTTTATGTTAAAAAGGCATCTAGAGACTCATTGTAAACATCATCATATTCTTGCAAATGAGCATAGCCATCACATCTCTTCTCAGACATAAGCTTCAACCATTCTAGCAAGTCATTCACTCTGTAATTTATAGTTCTTTCTCATTCTATGATTAATACAAATTGTCAATTATTGTATCTCTGTGTTTATCTCTGCCTTCATTACGTTCTCAAAATAATTCGGATCAATGGAATTAGAGAAAGCTACTCCTTTTCTTTTCTTAGTGCATGTCCCTGACAAGGTCAAGGTATAGAGAGGTCAGTCTTGAGCTAGTTTCTCTTGAGGACAACCGCTTGTGCCAGCCCAAGTGGTCTCCCATGGAAGAAGAGAAGAGGAACGAGGGAGCAGAATATCCCATCAAGTTGTTGCTCACAGAATTCCTCATGCAACATAGGAACGAGATGCTGGAGAATTTTTCCTAGATCCTTCAACGTGAGTGTTGACAATAACAAATGCATCTTCGTCAAGCAGTCACTTTGGAGACACTACTCCATTAAATGTAGAAATTAATTTTGATATTTCCATATTTGAAGGTGAGGTTGATGTAGATGCTTTGGAAAAATGGTTAAATTTGCTAGAAGGTTATTTCTTTGTTCACAATTTTTTCCATAGATAAAATATCACCTCTACGCTCCTCAAGGCTCTTCCCCATGTCAAACATTGGTGGGAAACTTACTAGGAGAAAACTTCGACAGAGGAGTCTAAAATAATTGGGGTTGAGCCCACTTGGTATTTTTTATGGATGTGGTCAAGGAGAAATATTACCTTGGAAACTATGATGACTAGTACATGGGATGGACCACGCTGCAACAAAATAAAGACCAAACAGTGTCGGAGTTCACAAACCCCTTCCATACCTTGTAGAAAAAGCAGGGTATCAAAGACTTTGAGCAACATATGGTTCTAAAATACCACGGGTCTATACACTAGTACATCTAAACCAACATGCAGTTTTCAAAATTTTCATCACTGGGAGTCGTTTATAGATATATTTTCAAAATCAAGAAGAAATTTAAGAAACAGAACAAGCGGGAATTTTGGGTTGTAAATCTGCAACAACCAAAGTATGATAAAGACAAACCTAACTCACATAACAGTAAACCTCAATAAAACCATTACAAGCCATAGGAAAATAAGGGTAATTGGAAGACGAAGAAGGACACTGGGAAGTGGTGTGACTTCCACAAAATCACTTGGCACAATACCAATAAATGTCGCTCGAAACAGTCATTGGTGGTTGAGCTCAAAGAAATAGATATGATCCCCAACTTACACTCTAATTCAAACAATCATAAGAGGAGACATATCATTGATGAAAAATTCACAGCTATTGTAGCGACCGCAACAATCCAACCAGAAGAAACAGAGGATCCTAAGGACGGGGTGTTGGTAGTGCGGTTGTCATTAGACGAAAACCTGCAGGTGATTGGTAAACTCATCACCGCTAGTTTTCAATGATCCACGAGAGGTGATTAGTCCCTTGTCACGATACACGTGGGGATAGCTGACTACTTGCAATTTCGTGCAACAATATCCCCCTTAGCGTGAGCTGAGAGTGTATTGAACTCGTGACCTCTTGCTCTGATACCATTTGTTGATAGTATGGTTGTCTTTAGACCAAAACCCGCAGGTGATTTGTAAACTCACCATCACCATATTTCAAGGATCCATGAGAGGCGATTAGTCCCTTGTCACGATACACGTGGGGAGCATTGACTACTTGCAATTTTGTGCAACAGGGGGAGCGCCTCTTCCATTCATAGATGTGGGTCAATGGGACCCTACTGCATTTAATTATTGATAGCAGAATCCAGAATAATCTCATCTCAACAGAGGTCATCAAGCAGTTGTATTTTTTGACAACACCACACATGCAGACATAAAACATTGGATGGATTCTCCAAGGACAAGATATTCATGTTAGCCTATAGTGTCGTCTGTCATACAACATCAAGCCCTTCAAGGATGATGTACTATATGATGTATCCCCACTAGAAGTTTGTGATGTTCTTTTAAGCCAACCATATATGTGGAGGTGTCATGTTGTTTTTCAATCTCGATCCTATAGCATCATTGTTACTCTGGGGGGTCTTCCCTATAGGATACCAAAGGTAGTTCCAACTACTATACCAACAAAACAGTGTCGCAAAGTGATCTCTCATACCAAAAAGTTTATCCCCTTCACAATCTGTTCAGAAGAGAAGGAAACTACAACCATTGCAACCTCGTCCTAAGACACTTCTATCCAGTAGAAGCATATCAACAAGAATGTAGAAAAGAAACAAGATATTCCTACTACACCTATGGGGGTACCTCCACACTTCCCAATCAAACCAAGTTATGATAAATACCTTCATTTTATTCATTTTTCATATTCACCAATATATTCCTCCCACACTTAGCAATATCATGTAACCATATTGGTTAAACAGATCCAATCCCTTGAACAACAGGTCCATAGAAGCCTTCAACAAGCTAAGTAGGGAAACTTCTTCAGCAAGGCAAGCAACTCAACAAGGTTTAGATTCAAAAAACTTCCTCAAGGACTTGATGCAATGGATACCATTACTTCTTAAGGGGGAGGATTGATCCAAGCATAAATTGGTGGCCACCCACCTATTCCATTGGCTAAAAACATGGGTTTCCACCTTGGCAATTTTTCTACGGTTTTTTTGGTCCTGAACTTATGGGGTCGTTTTGAGGCCCTAAATGAAATTTTTGGGAACAATAGCGCATAGAATAAGTTGATAGGCATGGTCTGGGCCAAACGAAATATGTACTCCTCATCTAGACCTTTCCAAAAAGGTATAGAAATATCCAAACAGAGATCGTATGCAAAAGGTACGCCCTTGGGAAGTTGACATTCCAACTACCCCCATCAGGGCCCACAAACCTTTTGGCATTTCATCTTCCGAGGTTAGGGTTTTGGATTTTCTTTATGTTAAAAATGCCTCTAGAGACTCATTTTAAACATCATCATCTTCTTTTGAATGATCATAGCCATCAAATATCTTCTCAAAGATAATCTACCACCATTCTACCGAGTCATTCACTCTGTAATTTTATAGTTTTTGTCCATTCTCTCATTAATAAAAAATTTGCATTACTATATGATGCAGGAGCATCGTCAACAAGTACATGTGGTAGGACAAATCAGTTCCTGAGAGCCGATACGGAGTCTCAAACACTATCTAGTACTACAAATCTTTTGAAGCGATAGAAAACAAAAGAGGAAACATCACACGCGTGGAGACAAAATGAGCACGCGTGACTTGGGAGCTTAACCCTAGTCTCAAATTAATAGGAATTAGATAGTAGTTAGTTTGTCTCTTTTGTATAAAGAGAGATTTTGTATGCCCAAAATAGGGGTTATGAGAATTATGAGCAAGTAGGAATCTCAGAGCAGTAGTTGTTGCTTTGATTTTAGTTGTAACCATTTTCTTGATTTTGAATGAAGATAACATAGAAAAATTGATCCAATGTATAGTGTGAATAGTGTTTGAAATTTCTCTGTGGTTGTATTAATCCTTTCAAGAATGAATGAATCTTGCTACGAGTGTATGTAGCTTTGAAATGCTTTCATAATAATTTAAATCGCTTTTCTTTGTGAGCCGGTACAAGGTGTGCACACAGTCCACAAGGAGTGTGTTGACAGGGTCTGTTTCGACTCATAAAGCTCATAAGAAATAGCATAAGACTTTCTTTGAAGGAAGTGTAAAGTGGTTGCCGCAAGGAGTGCACAGTCGTCGCAAGAGCTCGAATCTTATATAAATATCTATTGCAAAGAGTGCACAGACCTGGAATTCGACGAAGAGTCGAAGCAACTCCATAAAGAAGTCGAAGGACGAGAGCAGAAGAATGCCAGGAAGGCAAGAAAGGATTATTTTCAAGAATATTTGGATCTGAGTTGATGAATTTCCCAGAAAATCAAGAAGAGATTAGGAGATCGAAATCTTTGGAGAGATCAAGCTCAGAAGGAGTAGCACTTTCCAAGAAGCACGAATGAGATCCAAGAAATGGACTCACAGGAAGGATAAAGGTCAAAGACTTTAAATCCTTTCAAAAATCTTCTAAGTCTGAAGAAAGATTTAGATCAGAGGGAAGATCTGGACCATATGATCAGCATCCAAACAACGAGGAGAAAATGCAGAGGAGGAAAGATCTCAACCGTTCGATCTGAGCACAAATGGATAGTAGTCATCTGATCAAGGTAAAGTGCACTAACATTAAAGCTTTGAACGTACATAGGAGGAAAAATGTCACAAAATTCCAAAAAGATCGGAACCATCCATCACAATAGGACACGTGGAGAGAGATCATCATTTCACTGACTCAAAAAGTGGAAAGTTCAAAGAGAAAATTTGTGAGGATTCATGAAGTGCGAACTTGCGAAAAGATCACAGTCGTTGATCGTTATGAAATCATCGAGACCATCCATTTTCAAGGAGGACACATGGAGAGAGATCAACATTTTGTTGACTCGTGACTTGAAGGAGTCAAAGGTTGAGTCACGAGAAATTGCGAAACGTGAATTCAAGACATGATCTGAGCCATTGATCAAAGGGGAGATCTGGACCGTTGACCTAGTGCCATTGAAATTTCGGCTATCGGGAGAACGAAGGCAAGGAGACTCCAAAGTAGTAAACCACGAAATCGCGAAAAGATCACAACCATTGATCGAAGGAGGGATTTGAACCGTAGATATGGTTTTGTCGGGACTTCGCAACTCGGGAAATCAGAGGTAAGAGTTCTGGGAACTCGCGAAACCCAAAACCATGAAGATTTGATCTGAGTCGTCAATTCGAGAAGAGATCTGGACCATTGAGCGTCTAAGGAGACGACTTGTGAAGTGTGAACTCACGAGACGCAAAATCGCAAAGTGCTCGAAGATTGGCCCATGGTTATAGCGAAGGGTCACATCGATGAAGGGGAATAGAGGGGCTAGCATGCACTAGGATCCTATCGAGATTTTGGAAGTTGGGAGAGTCGAAGTGACTCGCATGCAAAGGCCCGATACGCAAAGTTGTGACACGCCTTTCTATTAGGCGACTGGTCACAACCTTAGTCATATAAAGGGATGGGTTTAACCAAGAGAGTTAGTGTCCAAACACGCTGAAGCTTAAAGGCATTAAGGAGAAAGCCGCATGTACCATATAACTTGTGCTTTAAGTAAAAGAGGGCTTGTTAAGTGGATTTGAGGTTCTTGAGGGACAAAGATTCAATCAGACTCGGTTTCTTGATCGATCCTAGACTGGGAGGTCACACAGTTCTTAGGAGAGAAGGAGGGTCTGCATCAAGTGGTATCAGAGCTGATTTTTGTCTGTAGATTTCAAGCGAAGGAGAAACAGAACTTGAAGTTGTACTCTGTGTGAAAGAGACAGTCAACCCAATGCCGCCAAGGAGACGAGGTGAGCCACCTTTATCCAATCAAGTTGTAGAAAGAGAGATGTGAGAACTTCATGCAAGGTTGGAAGCAATGGAAGCAACGCAAAGAAGAGAACCTGATGCTAGATACGCCATCGATGCAGAGAGTGAAGATGTAGAAGCCGAAGAATCTGCAAGGGAAAACGTTGTCGAAGAACGCTTTCTAAGAGAAGTTTTTATATTGGGATCTAGAGCCAAGATAGAGGTCCCAATGTATGAAGGCAATTTGGATGTTGAAGAGTTATTCGATTGGATAAGGTCCATGGACAAATATTTTGATTATGAAGATGTTGATGGGGAGAAAAGCGTGAGACATGTTGTCACTGGGATTAAAGAACATGTAGCATTGTGGTGAGATGAACTACAGGATGAGAGGAGAAGTAAAGACAAACAAAAGATAAAGAATTGGGACATAATGGTAGCCAAGATGAAGGCTAAATTCATGCCCAAATATTATCAGATCAATCTGTTCAGGAAGTTGTAGAACCTGAGATAAAAGGGTATGATAGTTAAAGAATACACAAAGGTGTTCTACAAGCTAAACATCAAAGTTGGACAAAGCGAGCGGGACGAAGAAAAAGTTTTCAGGTATATGAATGGTATGAGGTACAAAATCCAAGATAAGCTCAACATGATGTCAGTAAGGACAGTGGAGGATTCTTATCAATTTGTGTTGAAGGAAGAACAGAAGTTGGCCAGAAAACAAATCCATCAAGGTAGAGGTAAAATCTCAACCCCAAACAAAGGCAAGGGATTTTCCCATGACAAGGTGCATAATTCCAAAGATGAGGATAGAACTCCACACAGTCAGTCGAAAGGAGGAGGAAGTTCCTGAGGAAGACAAGGTGGTGGAAGAAACTCTTCTAGAGGAAGACAAGGCACATGTCTTGGGAATGCCTCGAGAAAACGAAAGAAGGAGGAGAAGCTCATATTTCAGAAGCAGAAAGAGAGATTGTTGAATTAGAGGGAGCAGAGGATGGAACATCCCTGGCAATGAGAAAGGTTCTCTTAAAACCAAAGGTAGAAGTTAAAAAGACAATACAGAGGAACAGTCTATTCAAGATAGCTTGCAAGAGTAAAGATAGAGTATGCAAGGGATAATTGATAGAGGGAGCACTGATAACTTATTATCCATGGAGATGGTGGAGAAATTGGAGCTAGAGACAAATGCACACCCAAAGCCATATAAAGTCTCATGGTTACATAAAGGAAACCAGGTAATGGTTACTAAACAATGCTTGGTTGAATTTAAGATAGGAGGATATAGAGATGAAATTGTCTGTGATGTAATTCCCATGGATGTATGCCATATTTTGTTGGGAAGGCCATGGCAGTTTGAAAGGAATGTCATTCATGATGGGAGGAAGAATACATACACCTTGGAGAAGAATGGTAGAACACACATGTTGTTTCCAATAGAGGAGAAGAAAGTGAAAGAGGAAGCCATCACAAGCATACTCCTCATGAGTGGGAAGGAACTTCTGAAAGAAGTAAAAAATGAATAGGAGATGTAGTTTGTTTTGGTGAGGAAAACCAGAGTTATCCTTACAAGTACTTCAATGGATGATTTTCCTGAAGAAGTTCAGGAATTATTGGATAATTTTGCTGACATAGTGGTGGATGAGCTGCCTAAATCATTGCCACCCATCAGAAGTATCAGTCATCATATCGATTTGATACCAGGAGAAAGTATGCCAAACAAAGCAGCTTGCAGACTGACACCTCGAGAGAATGGGGAGGTAAATAACCAAGTCCAGGAATTGTTAGAAAAGTTTTTGGTCAGAGAGAGCTTGAGTCTATGCGTAGTGCCAACTGTGTTGAGTCCAAAGAAATATGGAGGATGGAGAATGTGTACAGACTTGAGAGCCATCAATAACATCACTATCAGGTATATATTCCCCTTGCCAAGAATAGACGATTTGATGGGATGTTTAACTAGAGAAAATTTCTTGTCTAAGATAGATTTGAAAAGTGGATATCACCAAATCAGAATGAGGGAAGGGGATGAGTGGAAGACAGTATTTAAGACAAATTAATGTTTGTATGAGTGGATTTTTATGTCATTTGGATTAACCAATTCCCCGAGTACTTTTATGAGGTTGATGAATGAAATACAAAAAGATTCCATTGGCAAGTTTGTGGTTGCGTATCTAGATGATATACTGATCTTTAGCAAGACTAAAGAGGAGCATTTGAGGCACCTGGAATTAGTGATGAGGAGACTATAGAAGGAGAAGTTGTTGATAAACCTAAAGAAGTCCTCTTTTATGAAGACAGAACTCATTTACTTGGGTTTTGTGATCTCTTTAAACGAACTGAAGATGGATTCAGAGAAGGTGAAAGCAATCAAAGATTGGTCATCACCGAGGAGCATGTTTGAGGTAAGAAGATTCCATGGATTAGTGAATTTCTATAGGAGTTCATCAAAGATTTCAATGGAATTTGTGCACCAATGATGGATACAATGAAGAAGAGGATTGTATCAACCATTTCCCATACCAGAGAGGCCTTGGGATGCAATAAGCATGGATTTTGTGTTGGGACTGCCAAGAACACAAAGAGGATGTGATTCCATATTTGTGGTTGTGGATAGATTTTCTAATATGGCACACTTTATCTCATTTCAGAAGACCAGTGATGCAACACATGTTGCAAACCTGTTTTTCAAAGAAGTTGTGAGACTTCACGGCCTACCCAGAAGCATTGTCTTGAACAGAGACACGAAATGTTTTGGTCATTTTTGCAAAACATTGTGGAAGAAGTTGGGGACAGATTTTGCTTTCAACTCAGCTTATCACCCTCAGACAGATGGGCAGACTGATGTGGTAAACAGAAGTTTGGGAAACTTATTGAAGAGTCTAGTCACTGAGCACCATAATCAATGGGATCCGATTCTGCCACAAGCAGAATTTGCATACAACGACTCACCAAACAGGAGCACTGGGAAGAGCTTGTTCCAAATATTGTATGGAATGCAACCCAGGGGAGTATCTCATTTGAGAGACTTGGAATAGAGTGAGATCAAAAGTGTTGGAGTAGAATATTTTGCTGCAGAAATACAGAAGCTCCATAGCCATATCAGGGGATAGTTGCAGAATTCTAGCCAAGAGTACAAATGTAGAGTTGATCAACATCGCAGAGAACTCCAATTTGAAATAGGAGATCAGGTTCTAGAACATCTCAGGAAGAAAAGGTTCCCAAGGGGGACATATAACAAGCTAAAGATGAAGAAGATAGGACCATGTAAGATCTTGAGGACGTTTGATGCCAACGCCTATGAGATTGAGCTGCCAGGTGATGTGGACATATCACCCATATTCAATGTCTCAGACCTGTATCATTATAGGAAGGATGACACAGAGGGATCAACAGATCAAGGGAAGATTCAGTGGGAGAAACAAATGCCTATAGCAAAAAAACCACAGATGGAAAAGATCGTTGATCAAAGGATTAGTAAGAATACCAAGAGGAAGACCTATTTTGAATATCTAGTCAAGTCGAAAGGACACCCAATAGAAGATGCCAGTTGGTAAAGTGAATCTGATATCCAGAAGCATGGAAAGTTGGTACAAGATCTCATGGACAGGAGTCCATGAATTTTTGTCCAGGGGGAGTATGATGCAGGAGAATCATCAGCAAGTACATGTGGTAGGACAACTCAGTTCCTGAGAGCCAATCTAGAGTCTCGAACGCTAGCTAGTACTGCAAATATTTTTAAGCGATAGAAAACAAAAGAGGAAAGATCACACGCGTGGAGACAAAATGAGCACGCGTGACTTGGGAGCTTAACACTAGTCTCAATGTAACTGCAATTAGAGAGCAATTAGTTTGTTTCTTTTGTATAAAGAGAGATTTTGTATGCCCAAAAGAGGGGTTACGAGATATATGAGCAAGTAGGAATCTCAAAGCGGTAGTTGTTCCTTTGATTTTAACTGTAACCATTTTCTTGATTTTGAATGAAGATAACAGAGAAAAATTGATCCAATGTATGGTGTGAATAGTGTTTGCAATTTCTCTGTGGTTGTCTTAATCCTTCCAAGAATGAATGAATCTTTCTATGAGTGTATGTAGCTTTGAAATGCTTGCATAAGAATTTAAATCGCTTTTCTTCGTGAGTCTATGCAAGCTATGCACATAGTCCGCAAGGAGTGCGTTGACAGGGTCTATTTCGACTCATAAAGCTCAGAAGAAATAGCATAAGACTTTCTTTGCAGGAAGTGTAAAGCAGTCATTGCAAGGAGTGCATAGTCGTCGCAAGAACTCGAATCTTGTGTAAATATCTATTGCAAAGAGTTCAAAAACCTGGAATTCGACAAAGAGTCGAAGAGACTCCATAAAGAAGTCGAAGGATGAGAGCGGAAGAATGCTAGGAAGGTGAGAAAGAATTATTTTCAAGAATCTTTGGATCTAAGTTGACGAATTTCCGAGAAAAGAAATAAGTTCTTAGGAGATCAAAATCTTTGGAGAGATCAAGCTCAGGAGGAGTATCACTTTCCAAGAAGTACAAATGAGATCCAAAAAATAGACTCACAGGAAGGATAAAGGTCAAAGCCTTTAAATCCTTTCAAAAATATTCTAAGTCTGAAGAAAGCTTTAGCTCAGAGGGAAAATCTGGACCATTTGATCAGCGTCCAAACAACGAGGAGCAAGTGCAGAGCAGGAAAGATATCAATCGTTCGATCTGAGCACAAATAGATTGTAGCCGTCTGATCAAGGTAAAGTGCACTAACATTAAATCTTTGAATGTACATAGGAGAAACAATGTCACGAAATTATGAAATCATCGGAACCATCCATCACGACAGGACACATGGTGAGAGATCAACATTCCACCGAATTGTGGAGTGGAAATGTCAAAGAGCAGAGTTGTGAGGATTCGTGAAGTCATAGTGAAGGGTCACATCGGTGAAGGGGAATAGAGAGGCTAGCATGCGCTAGGATCCTATCGGGATTTTGGAAGTCAGGAGAGTTGGAGTGACTTGCATGAAAAGGCCTGAAATTGGGAGAGTCGGATTCGATTAGGTGACTTGTCACAGCCTTAGTCACATAAAGAGAGGGGTTTAACTAGGAGAGTTAGCATCTAAACACGTTGAAGCTTAAAAGCGTTAAGGAGAAAGTCGCGGGTTCCATATAACCTGTGCTTTAAGGGAAAGAGGACATGTTAAGTGGATTTGAGGTTCTTGAGGGCCAAAGAGTCAATCAGAATCAATTTCTTGATCGGTCCTAGACCAGGAGGTCGTGCAGTCCTTAGGAGAGAAGGGGGGTCTACATCAAGTGGTATCAGAGTTGATTTTCGTCTGTAGATTTCAGGCAAAGGAGAAAAAGAACTCCAAGTTGTACTTTGTGTGTAAGAGACAGTCAACACAATGCCGCCAAGGAGACAAGGGGATCCACCTTTAGAAAATGACGTTGTTGAAAGAGATATGTGAGAACTTCGTGAAAGTTTGGAAGCGATGGAAGTAGCACAGAAAAGAGCACCTGATGTTCGAGACGTCAGCGATGTAGAGAAAGAAGATGTAGAAGCCAAAGAAGCTGCAGGGGAACACGTTGTCAAAGAACGCTTGCTAAGAGCAGTTGTTAGATTGGGACCTAGAGCCAAGATAGAGGTCCCAATGTATGAAGGCAATTTGGATGTTGAAGAGTTGTTGGATTGGAAAAGTTCCATGGACAAATATTTTGATTATGAATATGTCGATGGGGAGAAAAGGGTGACACATGTTGTCACCAGGCTTAAAGGACATGCAACACTGTGGTGGGATGAACTACAGGCTGAGAGGAGAAGTAGAGAAAAACAGAAGATAAAGAACTAGGACAGAATGGTAGCCAAGTTGGAGGCTAAATTCATGCCCAAAGATTATCAGATCAATCTATTCAGGAAGTTGTAGAACCTGAGACAGAAGGGTATGACAGTTAAAAAATACACAGAGGAGTTCTACAAGTTGAACATCAGAGTTGGACAATGAGAGTGGGAAAAATAAAAAATTTCCAGGTATATGAATGGCCTAAGGTACGAAATCCAGGATGAGCTCAACATGATGTCGGTAAGGACAGTGGAGGATGCTTATCAGTTTGCACTGAAGGTAGAAGAGAAGTTGGCCAGAAAACAAACCCAACGAGGTAGAGGTAAAATCTCAGCCCTAAACAAAGGCAAGGG